>VHKM01000057.1:5930000-6190000 GCA_007210695.1 Neogobius melanostomus
AAACCTCTGGGGAGCATTCGGATTACATCTTGTTGAAGGGGAAGAATCTACAAAAAAAAGATCGATAAAAAAAAAAAGGGGCCAGCATTTGCAACAGTTGAACTGTAAGGCCAGGCATGAATGTAGGAGCAATAATAGTCAAGATACTTTTGGACCGGCCATTCCCAAAGTCTGGAGCGTCACAAACCTCCTTGTCAATCTGCAGATCCCACTTGAACCCCAACAATAATAATCATTTAAAAAATGTTCCTGACCAAACCAAGACATTGTGTGTGTTTTTTTACATTTCAGATGGTTCTAAGTAGGTCGACCCATATGGGTTTTTCTAAGGCCGACATGCACTGCCGATATTTAATAATGTCTCATCTACAATCCTGTGTATGTTGCTTTTAAACTGTAAAATGTGTCAGTGTTGAACTTCTTCCCTTCCGTCCTTCCTTCCTTCCTTAGGTAAAGCTCTAACCCACAGCCTGAAGTAAAGCTGCCCTAGGAGAAACACTGCTGTAGAAAGTACGGTACACTGAGCGCTATCCTCTTCTTCTTCTTACTGCATACTTTGTCTTATTATGATACAATATTTCATTTATCTGTAGTCTGTTCATTACTATTCATGGTTCCTGTCCAGGGGGAGTACCTGTCTAGATCGAACGGAGGACCCCTGCCTACTGGGATTGGACAACAATCCCGTTTGCTTAGGGACTCCCATCGGCCCTGGGTCCGTCCATGGGAGTGGATCTCTCCTTCTGTGGTTCTCCCCAAGGTTTCTCTTTTCTCCCACCGGGTTTTTGAGTTTTTCCTTGCCGTGCTGGAGAGTCTAAGGACAGGGGACACCCACGCCGCTCATCACCACCCACTGCTGACGCTTATTTGGACATTATTGGCTTGTTTCCACTAGCCCTACCCTACTATACTCTACTTGGTTTGGTCCTACTTTACTTAGCCTGGTTGTGTTTCCATTACTCTGTAGAATCTGATACTGTATCCATGGTTACCAGGGTGTATCCATGGATATGGCTTTGCTTTTGGCTGTATCCATGGAAAGAAGTACCTGCTTGGCCTGGTTAGTAATAATAATACTACTCAACTAGTCAAGTCTGATGAAGGGCTGATTTGTGGCCCGAAACGTCACTTTTGTGGTGTGCCAAATAAATTGAATGGGAGCATTTAAGCTGTGCGGATCTTTTTGTCTTTTTTCAAACTAGTTTTTTGGATCCTGCACGCTTTTCAGGTCTCTGTGATGTGCGTGTCTGCTTAACCTTCACATGTATTTGTTTAAGTGCCGGGGTTTGCTGCTTTTTTGCAGTCTGGATCCCTTTCCCAAGAGCACCTATACAAACGTTTGGAATACATTACACCTAGAGCAATCAGTCATATGGCTGTTTCTACTCTATCTCTTATTGTTCCAACATAATAAGCAAATGTCTGCAACATAAAATATATAAAAAACGATTTGAGGTGTAAAGCTTGTGAACTATTTTCACCGCAATGTTTCTCTGCTCCCCTGAGGCCTACAGGGAGTTGTGGGAGGGCTCATTTTAAAGCTGCGACTGAGCTCTTTCCAATGCATGTCTGGCTTTTATCGGAATCTTGCCTGAAATAAGAAAGTCAAAATACCAATGGGGACTGTCATTACCCCACTGGCAAATATATTCATCTTGAAGAAAGGCAGAAACATATTAAACACCCCCGGTCATTTAATGCTTTATGGAAATATGAATTATGTTGACATATTGGACTCAAAGTTAACATCTTATATATATGGGGTAGGTGTCATATTTAACTACGGTTGTTTTTGTATATTAGAAATAAAAAGTGTAAATCTATGATTGACAGGCTCTGGAGCTCTGTGGAGGCTCGTATGCCGGTCCGCCGCCCCATGAAGGCGGGGCTTCCTGCCTTTTTTCCCTTTTTAGGAACAGGCTTTGTAGGAGGAGACTGAGCAGCCATGTTAATTTCACAGACCACTCAGGATCATTACAGTGAGTGGCGCTGAATGGGACCCGCTGATCTCTATCTAGAGCTATGCTCATAAATGACTGTTTTTGCTTGCCTGGCTCTGCCATACTATTCCCTGTCCATTCCATGCAGGGAAGTTAGCCTGGTCACGGAGCAATGGAGCAGTTTGAAAGGGCGGGCCTAACGCGCACAGATTGTCAGTGAAATAAACCAATCAGCAATTAGCGGACGTGACGACAGCTGTAGTCCAACTCACAAAATATAACTGAATATAAATGATATATATACTTCCTCGTCTACTTATCCATGCTTAGTTTTGGCTAATGTTAATGTTAAATGAACTAACAACAGTGTATGTCCAGACCCACCTTCTTTCACGCAGAAAAGAAGTGGGTGTGGTTTATCAGGCTAGTTTTTTGGCCAGTACATTTTTAAAGCAGTACTAAGTAACTCTTGCCCCTAGAGGCCATAAGCGCAACTGCAGGTGTCTTAGCAAGTTATGATTTTTTAACTTATTAAATGTCTTGGAGAGTAAATACTACGCTGAGAGAAAAGGTGAAGGGAGAGAGGGTGTTGTACATCCAGTTATACAATGGAAATAATTTTTTTCACTCAAACTTGGCTGTAAATACTGTTTAAAGTGGCGCTAGCCCGCAGTTAGCTTTCCCGTTAGCCTGTTAGCTTCTTCTTCGTGATTCTATTAGTGTGTATTGGTTATTCTGACCTGGTGGCAGTCAAGTTGCAAGCATGGTTTTCTGGCCAGAGACACCAGGGGGAGATGAAAGACCCTCCAATCATCCCATTAACACTTGTATTACCCCCACAGGGACTACGGAAAGGATTTATTAAGGTAAACACGTTACTTAGTACTGCTTAATATTGACAGTATTTTCCGTGTGGCCCCCTGGGACGTGGTGGAGGGGTTTGAGCACTCAAATGATCCTGTTAGATTTTTATTTTTGTCCTATAAGATTAGTAGATGCGGATGTGGGGATTGTAAAATGGTGTACTGCTCTCGTCTCCTCTGTGCGCTGGTTCAATGAGAGAATCGCAGCTACGACCAAAGTTTTGTTGAGGCAGTTTCAGGCTTCAGACGGCGTGTGTTTAGCTGAGGCAAATGCTGCATGCTAGCAGGTTTAACATTCTTTGTTCATTTTGAAACATAGACACACACAAAAGAAAAAGAAAAACTACAATAACTACTCATTATTTTATTTTACTTATTATTTTATTGATCACTCATTGTATTACTTTTATTTATAACATTTTATGTTATGTTCCTGTTTCCCTTCAGCACAATAAACCTTGATAATATTGTCATGAAGTGATGTCCCATGACTGCGAGGAAAATCCATTTCGATTCAGCCAACAAATTCATCTACACCTTATCTCTTTGTCCTTCCATGTTAAGAGAACATATTGTTACGAAAATGTAAAAAGAAGAAAGTATTACTCAGCGTCTAAGCTTTGCAATTCACTTGGTCTCTGCTTAAGAAGCGTACCATGGACGTCTTGAAGGGTTTAAGCTGGATTTAGTTGACTTTTAGGAGGCCTCCGCTCGCACCAAATCTGACTGACAATGCATTACAATGGGGGGGGGCATGAATATGTAAATTGCGACAGTGATAGTATAGGATTGCGAGGAATAAATTCATCTTTCTGTCAGCCTTGTCACAAACACGGACAAACACGCAAAATCAATCTACGGCGGTGTCACAAAAAACCCCCGAATGATTCGCGGACGCGGGGCAAAGCCATTATCCACTAGACTGTCAGCACGAGGGCATTAGGGGCCTGTCAGTCCTCATTCAGACACGTAAACGGAAAGGGCAAGCAACACATTGCAGCGCACACTTTTAATATGGAGATACGACCAAGTTTGCCCAAATGCACTGTTGACTCGCTCTGTATTATTCATGGCTTTTAAAAGTTTGTAAACTTCTTTTCTCCAACTTGTATTATTTGGACAGGAAACTCCAAAACAAACGTTCCTCCAAATGCAAACTAATTGCCAACTGTTTCTCATTTCAATGAACACAGCAAAAACTGAGCCAAAACAAATTTCTCCTTTGGGAGATTAATAAAGGAAAAATAAATAAATAATAACCCATGTTGGAAAGTTGGAAGCAGTCGCAGGACTGTGAATTCACATTACAGTATGTGACGGCCCCACAGCCATCGAGGAGTTACGTGGGTGGGCCTGATAATCAGGGCACCTGGCCCGGTGTCCCTGGCTCTTGTTTGTCCTCTCTCCTCTCCCAGGATGCCAGCCAGGACCATGTGATTTTGCACATTTAAATTATCGGTGTACATACTATTATACTTTGTTCATTCTAAATCTCTATATTTGTGTAATAAATGATGATTTTGTGTGGTTTCCCCTTTGCTGTGGCCCTTTGAGCCATGTGTCATAACACAGTATATTTCAAAATAAATGAGATGTGGTCCGCACACACACGGGTGTAGACGGTTTTAGACCACAAATGACACTAAGGAGAAAAACAGTTTTAGTAACTGCTGTTAGCCAAATCAAAATCAATGATTTATTTAGTAGTATCTTAACATCAGTTACACAATCATGGATTTTAAATCACATTTTTAACTATAGCAATTATTTTAACACAATGAAATAAATCATCCAATGAGATTCACAAGTACAGTGCAACACAACAGAAACCATACACAAAGAGCATATTGCCCTTAGCGGCTGTCCTTCACAGTCTTTAGAAAGGCAAGTTTACTGCATTTCAGTCCTCTCATGCATATCCACACGAATACAAAACACTTATATTTTCAGAAACTTTCTTTGTAAGCAGGAATCCTAGTAAATGTGTGTGTCCACATGGGTTGATTCATGTCTGTGAAAACGTCTCGATTCATCTGCCAGGCCAGTGTGTGGCGCTGTGACGCTAACACAGATAATAGAACAAGATGTTCTGCATGCGCAGTGAAAATGAAACGGATTCATGGATTTACGATCTACAGAAGAGACGTGGAGGAGAGTTTATTCTTCAAACGTAACAGGACTTAAGCAGAAAAACCTGTCAGTGACCGGACTTTGACTGGTGACCAGTAGACAAACTCTGCCATGTTTGTCTACTGGTCACCTGTGGTTTACGGACTGTAGGGGAGCAAAGAAGAGCGGAGTGAAACTCATTATAAGGTCAGCAGATTAGGATAACAGACACAACACTGGTGTCAGCATTTTAGTAAAAGTTGTGGAGACGTCGTAACAACGAGCCACATAAACAGTGTTTTGAGATGTTTCCACTCTGGGACCTTGTTAGGAAAATGTTCTGTTACAGACCCCCAAACCGCCAGGTTCATATGGATGATACGCTGGATTATCTTTTGTTTAGTGCTCAGCTTAACTTCATGTGGACTGGGTCTCAGTCTGCTTTGTGTGTGCTCCAAGAAGAGGCAATGTATTGGTCTTGATTGGACCGCTGGTCCCACATGGTTGGCATTGCGTGCAAAGTTGGCAGCAACATGTCTGTGTAAGCTCTCAGTCATACAGGAGTTGTCCATTCTAGATTATACACAGTTACACAAGTAACATTTGTTTGTGTAACTCTGTAATGTAATTCTAATTAGAGGCTTGTTTTAAAAGAAGCCTGATCCCCTCTGCCATTGCATTTCTTAACACAGGCCACCCTGAGTGTGCCCCATACTGTTTGTTCTCTGTTGTTCTCAGTCTGTCCCATGTCAAACATGCACTGTGTACGTGAAAAAGAATGTCCTCCTGGGGACAATAAAGTCTAAGTCTAAACTCTAATTAGATAATTATTATATTGTTATTAAATAGTATTTATGCAGCGTATGGTGTTTTGTATATTCTGAGAGCAAAATATACATGTTTCATTCAGCAGCTAATCTACTAGCTGCTATTGTTAACGTTCATGTGCGTTTCAAGAAACAGAGAATCATTAATTAGGCCAGCGCTGAGCAAGTTTAATAATGACCCTTGACAGATAGCAATCAATAACCTTGCTTTCATTTCCATTCAGAATAACATTTTCTGACTGATGTGTTCATGACTGAGACTTCTCATTTTCCTGAGGTTCTGACACTGGCTTGGAAAATGTTCTTTCTGGAACGAGGAATGACCCGAGATTTCCTATCGGCTGCCACACTATTCTCCTTTTGTTTTCACCCAGATGAAACTCAGCAAAAGTGTCCGGATGTTGCTCCAAATACCAGTAAAGTCCCTAACAGCAGAAAGTTGCAGCACAACTTTTCAATTTCATCGCCGCAAAATCCTTCCATGAATCCAACAATGGCGTCTCTCCGGATCGCAAACTCCGCAATATAAATTTACCAGCGCGTCTGCAGCTAATTTTCCGATAATGGCGTCCTGGCAGAAACACAAAGCATTATGGGATTGCAGATCGAACCTGCTCCTTTGTTCTCCCCCCTCCTCCTTGCCACCCCTCTCCTCCGTGATAGAAACTTTGTAAATAGTTGGACGCAGCGTGGGCCTTCCTCCAGGTGCTGCAGAGTAGACACATGCGGCTCTGGGTTAATTGGAGTCTGAGATCGAGGGACTTGGGCTGTGGAGTGACTTATTGTGTCTCCCTAATAGATCGTCCCCCCCCCATACAGTACCTGCAGTGTGCGACCACGGACAGATGGAAGGAGAAAGTTTACCGAGTTCCATTTTGGAGGAGGGTTTTTCAAACTGCCGACGGCTGGGAAGCTTGAGTCATTGTTTCATTGCATCAAAAGACATTTTGAGTGGGTTCAATGAAACATAACATAGCCGTGTAACATTGCGGTGAATATTCGTATTTACTGCAGAAGTATAGCTTCCTCCTAATAAAAAGTTAAATCTTGCCTAGGGCGCCAAATTGGCCAGTTCTGTTCCTGTAGTGCAGGGCGATGTGGCCTGAAATTAATATCACAATATTAAAGAAAAATATCATGATAAAGATGTTGACACTGGACTAAACATGGGCAAATAAATATCTCCACTATCATGACTCATGCCAGGTCCACAAGATTGGGCGGCTTTAAAAAAAAATTGAAATAAATAACCATTTTACCATACTGTTATCAATGTAAATCAGGCAATATTTCTTTGCTTATTTCTTGATCAAAGTCATTATTTCGAATAACATAATCTCAGATCCAAGGCTGTGAGAGCTGCTTTTAAGTGAGAGGGGGAGAAAGGGGTCTGTCCGTAAGCTAGTAAACAAAAATCATTGAAAATTCCAGCCGTGCCGTATGTCCGCGGATTTTGGGTGTGTTTTCAGGTATTTTGGGGAGGGATTAGCTGCTGAGACCTGGCAACCCTGGCTGTCGGTGCCACGGCAACCAAGTGTACGCAGTTACGCACACACACACAGAGACTAGAGGTAGATGAGCAGGTCAACATTTTAATTTTTTTTTCTCACAAATGATCTGCTTTTACACGATACTAAGGACAAGACATTTTGAATTCCACTTCTAAAAAATATGTGCTACTTTCGCTGTGTGGGCGGCTAACCCTTATGTTGCATTAGTCTCAAATAACTAACACTTACCATGCACTGAAGTGGCTCGAGTTCAGGTCTTGGGTCAACCACTCGTCTCTTCCGCTGCTTCTTTCATCATCTGTGTGAATAAAAGGAAAAATTGATAAATAAAAAGTATGGCCATGTAAACCTGAAAGCACCGCTACTGTTGAAACTGTGACATGTTTAGAAACAGCACTTAAAACTATACCTTTCTTTATACATTTCTTTGAAAAGTATAATGTTCGATTCTTTAAAAGCTCAATGTGGGAAAATGACTCGGAAAAGTGGATTTGTTTGTGGGTGTGGATGAGCTGAGGTGAGGTGCGCAGGTGGAGGAAACTACTTCATATCTGACAATCAGCTCCTCTCTCTGGAGCCAAATGATTGTGGAAAGTGTGTCGAGATTGTGATAAGACTTCATAGATTGCTAACCCCAAACCCTGACCCTTTAAATTGTGATTTGATTCACAAAAGGGCCACAATTTGTGACTAAATCTGAACAATGGATACTTTTTCCCCCCATCCATTTCTGGTTATATTTTGTTTGACAAACAAGGATTTTGTATATCTTGTCCTTTGGGAATCAAAGCTCAATAAATCGGACTAGAAATGTCAAACTTTGAGTGATATTTCAGGAGGAAATCCCAAGTTGACAATATGCCATAAAATAAACTTCTTCACTTGTGAATCTAATCTTTTGTACTAAACTATACCCAAAAATCTCTGTACTGACCACACAAGACTTGCATTTCTGGCATTCCATAAAATGCAGTTTGCAGAGGACATTATACTATTACCCCAGCTCGTTCCAAACAAAACACAAATAACTTGCTAGCCTGGGACTGATGCCATCTGGTCCTGCATCAGTCCCAGGCTGCTGAGGACCTGTGCAGACCAGCTCTCCAAGGTCCTCAGCCACATCTACAATCCTCAGCCTGGAGAAGGTCCCCCGTCCTGTGCGCTGACCTTCCTAAAACAGCGCATGCCAGGGAACCGGGATAACAATTCATTTTGAATATGGGGGTAGGCACTTATAAGCTTTCTTCCTTCGGCCTACTCCTTTTGAGTTTTTGTTACTTTATTTATGTTATTTTTTGCACTGCAACAATGCTAATGTAAATAATGTAAATAATCACTCAAATAAATCAAACCAAACCACTTGCACTATGATGTAAACCTGCAAATACTGACAATAACATTTTTTGTTATAGTCTGTTTACTTTATTATTATTGACTGTTTACACTTTTTGTCCCCACAAAGTCCTTGATAGTCATTGTATATAAGATACCACTATTTACTATTTAATTGTTGTTTATTTCACATTCCCTGCCTATTTGCAAACCATGAGTGTTTCTGAGAGCTGAATGTAACAAGTACATTTCTCCATTGTGAGATCAATAAAGGCTATCTTATCTTATCTTATCTTATCTTATGTTATAACTATTCCTTTTGCAACTGTGACGACAATAGAGCAGCGCAGATTAGTTTATTCTAATTCAGTCGCCACTCGCCACAAGCGCTGGAAACAAAGCAATTAGAAAGCCTCTGTGTGAGAAAAGGGGGAGGCGGGGGGCGTGCGGCGGCTGTGGCTCTATGCTCCGCTGGGCACAAATGGGAGCGCGGCGGTCGACACGGCAACACAGGAAAGGCTTAGACACGAGGCAGAGGACATGTCTAAAAAGTCCCATTGTGGCAAACGCTAATCCATTTCCACCCTAACAAGCTGCTGCAGTCCGCTGTCCGCACACAGTCTAGCATTGTTTTGGCGAATGTGCTGAAGTCTCTCTCTCTCTCACGACACCAGGAGAAGCCAGTATTCATCTACACTCACCTAAAGGATTATTAGGAACGCCTGTTCAATTTCACATTAATGCAATTATCTAAACAACCAATCACATGGCAGTTGCTTCAATGCATTTAGGGGTGTGGTCCTGGTCAAGACAAGACAAACTCCAGACTGAATGTCAGAATGTGAAAGAAAGGTGATTTAAGCCATTTTAAGCGTGGCATGGTTGTTGGTGCCAGACGGGCCGGTCTGAGTATTTCACAATCTGCTCAGTTACTGGGATTTTCACGCACAACCATTTCTAGGGTTACAAAGAATGGTGTGAAAAGAGAAAACATCCAGTATGCGGCAGTCCTGTGGGCGAAAATGCCTTGTTGATGCTAGAGGTCAGAGGAGAATGGGCCGACTGATTCAAGCTGATAGAAGAGCAACTTTGACTGAAATAACCACTCGTTACAACCGAGGTATGGAGCAAAGCATTTGTGAAGCCACAACACGCACAACCTTGAGGCGGATGGGCTACAACAGCAGAAGACCCCACCGGGTACCACTCATCTCCACTACAAATAGGAAAAGAAGCTACAATTTGCACGAGCTCACCAAAATTGGACAGTTGAAGACTGGAAAAATGTTGCCTGGTCTGATGAGTCTCGATTTCTGTTGAGACATTCAGATGGTAGAGTCAGAATTTGGCGTAAACAGAATGAGAACATGGATCCATCATGCCTTGTTACCACTGTGCAGGCTGCTGGTGGTGGTGTAATGGTGTGGGGATGTTTTCTTGGCACACTTTAGGCCCCTTAGTGCCAATTGGGCATCGTTTAAATGCCACGGACTACCTGAGCATTGTTTCTGACCATGTCCATCCCTTTATGACCACCATGTACCCATCCTCTGATGGCTACTTCCAGCAGGATAATGCACCATGTCACGAAGCTCGAATCATTTCAAATTGGTTTCTTGAACATGACAATGAGTTCACTGTACTACAATGGCCCCCACAGTCACCAGATCTCAACCCAATAGAGCATCTTTGGGATGTGGTGGAACGGGAGCTTCATGCCCTGGATGTGCATCCCACAAATCTCCACCAACTGCAAGATGCTATCCTATCAATATGGGCCAACATTTCTAAAGAATGCTTTCAGCACCTTGTTGAATCAATGCCACGTAGAATTAAGGCAGTTCTGAAGGCGAAAGGGGGTCAAACACAGTATTAGTATGGTGTTCCTAATAATCCTTTAGGTGAGTGTATGTGTTGTTACACAGTGTTTTTTTTAAATGTACAAATGCTGAATTATTGATATGTTTCATACCAAAGATTCAGAGACACAGAGAGGAATAAAGCGGTTAAGTAAGTAAGTAAGTAAGTGCTTTATTATCATTGTACAAGCGTACAACGAAATAATGTTCAGGTGTTAGTCCTGAGCTGCTGTGGCTGAAAGCCTAAATTGTACATAAATATCAAAGATGCTACCATTAGTCTAACATTGGCTATCACATGCCGGGTCTTCACTTCTACCGGGCAATCTGCTTCATTTCTAATGTAAAAATGTGTCAAAACTAACCTGGCAAGCAGTGTTAAGTTTGACATATTTTAATTTAGTTTTTGCATGTAAATTTAAATCTAAATTTAAATTAAATTTAGTCGACTTTGCATTTATGTTTATTATAATGAAATTGAATGGCGGTCCTCTGCTTCATGGAGCTCCTCCCACATAAACAAAGCACAGACCTGTTCATTTGGCAGTGAAGTGAAATGATGAGGCTCATTGGAAGATTAGATGATTTTAGTTTCTTCTTTTTATATAGTCACATTTTAGTCGACAAACATATCTGGACATTTTAGTCATAGTTTTAGTCTCATAAAAAACTTTTAATTTAGATCTAGTCCAATTTTAGTCGGCAAAAATATCACTTTGACTAAAATTATGACCAAATATTTTGTCGACGAAATTAACACTGCTGGGAAGAGCCATCTAGATATTAATGTGCCAATAACATTAGCACTGATATCAATCTGGGTTTGCTCTGGCTTGACTCGTTCGGGGAGATTGGGAGGTCTTTCATCTCCTCCTGGTGTCTCCGACCCGGAGACCCAATACACACTAATGGAATCACGAAGAAGAAGCTAAGAGGCTAATGCGCAAAGCTAACTGCGTGCTAGCGCCACTTTAGCAGTATTTGCAGCCAAGTTTGAGTGAAAAGAAGTGTCTCCTTTGTGTAATTACAATATCCCTCTCTCCCTTTGTCTTTTCTGTCAGCGTAGTATTTACTCACGGACAATTAATGAGTAAAAAAACAAACAAAACATGTTACAACACCTGCAGTGGTGCTTATGGCCTCTAGGGGCATGAGTTATTTAGTTCTGCTTTAAGGTATTGTCAAAACATTCATAAGGACCAAATTTTGACAGTTTGAATATGTTAAATATGCTCACAGTCCACCAGAAAACGTAGGAAAATAGTGAATAGTGTTTTCCATCATGTTCATGTTGTAAATTAATGTCATATTAGTATAGAGAAAATGCTCGATGTTAGTAAATGTTAAAAACACCCATTCTCTGCAATGCCATCGCATGATAAGCCTGTGGATAAGTAAAGTCAAATAGTATAGTATAGCCTAGTATATACTGTATAGTCAAGAAAAATTATATATTGTCTCTGTAATTACTGATTCAACCTGTTCAAATATAAATACAAACAAAAGACTTTTGAAATATACAGAGAACAAGAAATGTGTTGCCACTAGGAAGCGCAGTAGGATCAATTATGTGTATTTCCTCTACAATCAAGGAAGAGTGTTGCTGCTTGGAACGGTTGTCATTCTATTGCTCAAATTTACAATTTGAGAATTAGGGTAGGCAAGTTATGAATCTGTTGAGAGGGACCCTCCCAACGGGCTCAAAACCTTGTCTTTTAATGCACCACTCAGCATAGGAACATCATCTACAAATCAGCTGTTAGGGCAGCTGGGTGGGGGTTTGTTGAGGGGGAGTTACTCTTCAACTGGCCCGTTCTACACCCTGGCTTTTTAATGCACCTCATTATGCAGGGCTTACATCACACTTCACATATAACTCAATTAAACAAATATAATAATAATGATAATTAAACCCAAATTAAATTATATTAAGGATGGTATTGACAACTGGGAAGTAGCAAGATCTCAGAATATAATATGTATTAATGCACCTTTAATAATGATAATTAATGATAATTAAACCCAAATTAAATTATATTAAGGATGGTAATGACAACTGGGAAGTAGCAAGATCTCAGAGTATAATATGTATTAATGAACCTTTATAACATAAAAGTAGCACATTCTTTTGTTGTTCTTTATTTTGCTGTTGTTTTGTTTTATTCTTCATCATTTATTGTTACTTTGCCCTATGTTCCTTTGTTTATGATTTGCTACCTTGTAAATATTAAATGTAATGTTATTATTTTATTTTGGGGTGGGCGCTTATAAGCCTTTGGCTTCAGCCCACTCCCTTTGAGCAGGTTAACTGCTCAAACAAATAAATATACTAAACTAAACTAAACTGATTCTATCTACACAATGCAAAAACTGGCACGAACTTTAATGTCTCTTCTGTCAACTCAAATGATCTAAGGTCAAATTCTTTTCTCATAAGCTTGTCCAAAGGTGGTGAAATTATGCAAAAACATAATATTTTATCAATCACTGATTATAGTTTAAAGCATGGGTTCCCAAGCTTTTCGGGCCGTGACCCTCAAAAGCACCAGACCAACAACTCCGGAACCACTTTACAGCATGGCAATGTCGGCTCGGAAACCAAAT
Organism: Neogobius melanostomus; assembly: GCA_007210695.1. NCBI lineage: Eukaryota > Metazoa > Chordata > Actinopteri > Gobiiformes > Gobiidae > Neogobius > Neogobius melanostomus. The sequence continues at coordinate 5,943,046 of VHKM01000057.1, forward strand.
GCGTCCCGTCAGCGTGCAATCTCTGGTGCCCGAGATGATTGTGAAGGAAACAAACAAAACAAAACTATTATTACAACTCTCTCTGGCATTTGTAGAAAGTGGTGCTTTAACTTTGAGCTACAATTGGAAGATTCAGCCCTTGGTGTTTTGACGAATAAGAAAATTGGCCCTTCACCAAAAACACTTGGTTTAAAAAGCTTTCAGCCATAACAATAGGTTTGAACATGTAATACTCAGTTTACGCATTTCCTATTTGTTGATATTTTGTTTCAAAAACGGTGCCTCTCCCATCACATTGACACTTTTCCATGCCTTTGTAACTGGTCGATACGGGAAAGCAAAGAGCCCACCCCCATTTCCATTTCTCTGTCTTTGTATTGACTGACGCCGAAGTCCACCGCGGTGTGAAGCCCGAGAGATCAGAGCTTAACAACAAAAGCTATGCAACAAAACGTGTAATACTCCTCGAACAGCGCAGTCGGGGTGCCATAGAGAAATCAACAGAGTGTTTTCTCCACTGGGCTGCGCCGCCGTTTATCACTGTCCGCGCTTCGCACATTTTACTCGAGGGGACAGGCCGATAAATGAAATTAATGAGGTCAAAGCGCTCACAATTGGGGAACGGTGCAGCCTAAACACACATGTTTGAGTAATCACGCCTCTTTCTCAAGCGCTCGGAATAAAGGGTACGGTGGCGCAGATGGTAGAGCGGGTCGTCTCATGATCGGAAGGTCGGGGGTTCGAATCCCGTCTCCTGAAGGTGCATGCTGTCGTTGTGTCCTTGGGCAAGACACTTCACCCTCCTTGCCTCCAGTGTCTGTGTACACTGGTGTGTGAATGAGAGTGTGAATGGGTGAGTGGATCCTTGCTGTAAAGCGCTTTGAGTGCCTAATGAAAGTGGAAAAGCGCTATATAAGTTGAGACCATTTACCATTTACTGAGTACCCAGTAAATGGAGCAGGGTGGGGGCCTCTAAAAGTGCGTCCATAAAAGCATTTTGTATTGCATCTTCTAAATGTCCTCATAACTGATATAACAGTTGAACACAACCAGGCTGAAATACAATGGTGAGAGCTAGGAAAGAGAAATATTAGTCTTGCTCTTATTTAACTCTAGCTTATTATAGTAGGCCTGAGAGGACACTTTCTTGTCATAAATTACAGTTAAACATGAGGCGCCAGATAGTTTGTGCGCAGGGCCCAGAATTTGGTGCTACCCCTGCCCCATGGCTAGTAATAACAACACAAAATCGACACTCGTTTGGCTTCGTCATCTGCATAATCTCTGCTTTGAGCGACAGTACTGTTTTGTGTGCTGAACGGCATTAACTGTTTTCCCCCCAGGCAAATACTTAATAAAACATTACATAATAGAGTTGAGCATTTCGTTTTTTGTTTTTGTTTTAGCTATCTGAACATCTTCCTAGGAATGCGCACAATTGAATGTTCTATCCCTATACAAACGGAGAAGCCAGGCGCAACACAAAACTATGGCGAGACAAGGCATTTATATAATTTATGTGGCTTCTTATCATTATTGTCTTACAAGATGATGTTTAGTGGCCACTGGATGTGATTCCGACCCCATAAAATGAAAAAAAAAGTTGAGTTAGCATTTAACTCAGACGATACTTTGAGATGCTAATTTGTATCTAAAGTAAAATCACAAAAGGTCTACACATTCGTTAATGATTTATAAGGCTTTGACCTCACCTAGATGTGGTCGATGGGTTGACAACAGCTGAAAACATCTGGATCGTTCATAATCTGCGATGTTTGGCTAATGCCTGTTGCTAACGGCTATAGGAAAAATACATTGAGCAGGCCAATGGACTATGTAGTTGCCCGGACTAGCCAGTTTGCCAACTGTCCGCATATTTTAGAATCGAACGCTGCTTCTCTATTACTAAGGGAAAAAACATTAAATAAAGGATTATTTTGTTTGATATTGCTGTTGTTATTATTGTCTCTTTGGATTCTGCGTGTGTAATAAAGTTGAATTGAACTAGAGACTCTTTAAACTATCTCAACTTGATACTCATTTGCAAAGGTATTAATATATAACTCATTTCTAATCAGGCCTTCCATGTTAAAATCGAAATCAAATGAGAACATTTGCATTGTGGCAACACTAGGGGAAGGCGTGCCACATTTGGCTGGTATTTTATGAAAATGGATGAGTAGTTCCGTTTTTTCACAGCTACATAAAATCACTTGCGCTGTTTGCGGCAAATGTGACTTAATTATTGCCTTCGGATGTCGGGCCCAGACATTGCACTTTATCGAGCGGCATTTACACCTGACAGGGTAGAGAGGGAGGAGGTTGGACCTTTTGTATGACCTGATAACTGTATTCTCAATGTCATTATTGAGCTAATATTCTGTATTCTCAATAAGGACATTGAGAATACAGTGTCTCAGTGTCACTGTATTTTTAAAAATATAACGTAAACAACAATGAAGGGGTCTGACGTTCACACTTATTATTTTCACCTCCTGCGGCACTATGACGTTGCCATACTGTACGTAGGCTGGTAAGAGTTATAAGTACAATTGCGTCTCATCTTATGGGACTTGTTTTGTTGCGTGGGAATCAAGCACACTCGCTAATTTGCCATATTTACACCCTTCTCGACAAACAACAGGCGTGTTAGAGAACCACACGTTTCTTCTCACGAACAGCTGCACTCTAGGTCAGTGTGCGCCACGGTCTGTGTGAAGAAAGTACTTTGGAGCGCGGTAAAACCCATTATAGGAAACTATTAAGGGAATAACAGCGCTGTGTTTCTGCTGACGGCACAACATCAGCAAAATGTGATAATCACCTACAACTAATGAACTGGCAATTCATGATTAATTTATTATACAACCTCCCTCCCTTCGGTGCTAGCCCAAAATGCGAACCAACACTCCAGGAAGCAGGTTATACGCATACAGGGCAGCAGTGCATGTGCAAATATTCTACGCAAACAAATAAATGGTACATTTTTCTTTATCGGTGAGACAATGCGCTCACTAGAGGTAAAAGGTCTAAAAGGTCAGGCCTAACTTCCCTCTGCCTCTCCTGCGTTTGGAGCAACATGCTAACAGGTAGAGCGTAGTCTAAAACCTTTCACAAGTTACATAATAGATTTCAATCAGTCACTCAAACTGTATTCATAAAGTACTTTTCATACAAAATGTAACACAAGCGCTTTACAGAATAAAATCTCCCCGATTTGGCCCTGATTCAAGCCTTACTTTATAGTCCCAATGCCCAGTTGCCAGGCCAGCCAGAATACATTCTTTTCTATACAAAGACGTGTATCTGACATCAGGAGAGATTTTCTTCAAATTCCCGACGGGCCATGATTGACGAGTGTATTAACCAATCAGAGAAAAGCCAGACATGACACAAACGGCATGCAGCGAATTTTGTAAACGAGAAGGTCAGTGGTTTAACAATGGCTGATCCTTCTTTTGTAGCAACTGCTTTCCTGTAGTTGCAGATTAGACGCTCACAACGAATCTTGGACCATTCCTCTTTACAAAACTGCTGCAGTTCAGCGAGAATCCTTGGTTCACTTACTTTTCCTCCCTGTCCTGTGAATGTTTACATGTTATGGCCACTAAAAATATGATAACATGTATTTGTTTGGGTGGTATCTGGGCTACGGGCTGAGCTGAACCTTAGTGTCGCTGATGAAGCCTTTTGGATGAGAGGCGAAACATTCAACACTTCAACTACAGAGTACAGACGATGACTCAAGAACCTTTATTGAAGTTGGGTGGTATTGGTTTATTCATTCTTATGATTTTGATGAAGATCAGATCACGTTTTAAGACCAGTTTAGGCAGAAATGTGAGAAATTCCAAAGCGTTCACATACAGTACATTTTCCTCCTGCTGTACATCGTTTTTGCCACAATAACTTAAGGCTACATGGAGTAACTCGGTTTAAATGTAGGAGAAATCAACACAAATGTGCAACGGCTGTTTCCATCCATGTACGTTTGGAACGGGATGAAAAGACCTTTGATAGACGGAAACAAGGAGAACATCTTCTTAGAGAAGATGAAGCAGGTACAGCCTTGTTAAGTATATTTAAGAACATAACTTGTGGTTAATTCGGTTTCTGTCTCGACAGGAATGGTCTGTGATTGGATCAATATGAAACTTCGAGATTCCAGACAGTCCAAACAGTCTCCCTGAAACATCCTGTCTAAGCTCATGTTTTGTGCCGTCCTGTAAGTTTTGGGATGCGTGGGTTTTCTTTAGGACTGAAGTAGGTGTTTGATGTACAAATGGACCTCTACTTTTATACAAATGGCAACAAAAGACCAAATTTAAGCTAAATTAAATCTACAAAGATGGAAAAAACGAATAATTACAGAAACAAATTAACTCTGTGTTTAAAGAATGAAACGTACCACCAGCTTTCTTTATTAGACAGTTTTAAATACTGAAAAATGAGAAGCAATTAAAAAGGGACAAGGGATGGAAATGAGGTATAATGCGCAGTGTATCTCTATCTTGATGAGTTTAATGTCTTTGTACATTTCCATTCAATAAAGATCAAGTAAGCATAAAACGTGGAGCCGTGCACCCTCATTTCCCCCTTTGTTTTTGCACACTTTGAATGTTTCTAAGCAGGTCGAGGGAGATCTCGTTACGTAAACCGTCTTTCCACACACAGACGGCAAAGATTTTTGTCGACTCTTTGCTAATTATCCACCGCTGCAAAGGAAACCTACGTCAGAACATGTACGCTTCTGTCCCGTAATCGCAGGGCAGTGGATCTCCAGGTGTACATCGCTGTACGTTATCAAAGACGAGATATTTTTAGCTCTTTCTTTCATCTCCCGTTTCCTTTTCAAAGCGGCGAGAGTGGGGAGCGCGCAAATGCCATCAAAGCGGGACGGTTTTCCAGGAAATGTCCGCTCCGTCAAAGATCTAAGATACGGAAGGAGGAGGGAGATTTGTTCTGGTTTTGATCCAGGAACACCAAGCTCCAAATGACCACTTAAAAGCAACCGCACATCAAAAATACATCAAGAGGAAACAGCAAAACATTTTATTTATCAAGGCAGAGACTTTTTCTTTTACTGCTAGGCACTGCAAGTCTTTTCAAAAAGTTGCACATGATTTAGCCACCACAATAATAAAGATGCTGCACATTATGTTTTCTGTTTTCAATCTGACCATTACAGTATATAATGTATGTGATTTCCCTATCTTTAACACAATAAAAGATATCTGACCCCACAAAACGCAGAAACCCTTATACAAACTGGAATTCTGCTCACTTTTACCGCTTTTATACGCCAATTATTATCGAAAGTCAGAGTCCAGACCTTAACCCCATTGAGAGTCTTTGGGATGTGCTAGAGAAGGCTTTGCGCGGTGGCTGCACTCTCCCATCATCAATACAAGATCTTGGTGGAAAGATTAAAATCACCCAGATTTGGTCCTGATTCAAGCCTTGCTTTATAGTCCCAAAGCCCTGGCCGGCCAGAATACAGGCTTTTCCTATTCTAAACACAGACGTGTATCTGGGATCGGGAGTGATTTCTTCAAATTCCTGATGGGCATGATTGACAAGTGTATTAGTCAGCCAGAGAAAAGCCAGATATGAGGCCAACGGCATGCGGCGTATTTTGTAAACAAGGTTAATGGTCCTACACGAGCATCAGCAGAAGAGCAGAGACAAATGTGAACGATTTATGTGGTTTTTGCCACTGAAACTTAAAGAGTACCTAAACGGGCGTGCCAAAGCCTTTCCCCACCCACAAACAAAAGTCAAAAATTGCTGTGAAAGAGGCGGTCTCTGAAGTTTGGGGGTGACATGCGGGGGGTGAGTGTGTGGGCCTTTGCATTGGCACAATCACAGCAGACAGATTACGTGGGAGGGACTTGGTTATAAACCACAGGTACAGGGGCAGGACAATGGGCAGCACCTGATGACGATGTGTGGAGCTGGTGCGGCTTATGACGTTCTGTGGAGGCCGTGGACACGTCTCCAGCCAATCAGGAAATTCTAATTTAGTAGCAGAGTTTACCCTGAAGGGGGCGCAACCCATTTGTTTTCAGGCCAAAGTTAGGATTTTACACATGTTTGCGCTATAATGTCAGAATAATGTCAGGGACCAGTAGACAACACTATGAGACACCCATTGAGACAGTTTATCAGTAAAAAAAAACTTGATTTGGTGTTTAGTTACTCTTTAAGGACATGTTGGGCATGTTACTTTAAAATGGTAATATATTCTATATTAGTAGTTACAGCTTTAAAAATGTAACATGTTTGTATTACATATTACTGTTTCAAAAATGTACATGAATTTAAGTTTACTTTTGTTACTTTTAAGTTACTTTTGGCAAAATATAAACTGAAAATAGTAATAATGCCACCGAACAGAACTGCAGTCAAACATTTCCTTTTCTTTCTCTTTCCCCAATTCTCTCGTGTTCTGTTTTTCACAACGTTAACTACACGCAACTGCAGATCTGATGCACCGGTGTCCAACTTGATTTGGTGCTGCATTTTATGTGGGGGGAGTTTGGCATGTTTTTGTTCGTACATCAATACAACTCGAGTTACTTAAATTGTAATGACTACTGTAATATATTCACGTATTTTGTTTCAGTAATATGTTATGTTCCTCAGTTATTGAAAAAAGCAATATATTTTTGTAACTCGTTACTTTTGTAATACTTTACCCCCAACACTGTTCCCATTTTTAATGCAGGAGAAATCGTGGTGAAAAAACTTTCGATAGACGGAAACAAAAGAAAATCCTCTTAGAGAAGATGAAGCAGGTATCCTTGTTAAGTGCATTTAAGAATATATTTTACGAGTGGTTAATCTGGTCCTCCTGTTGTGACAACGCGGTCTGTGATTGGATCAATATGAAACTTTTCGAGTTTTGATTGGCTTTTAGTAAAGTTCCAGACGGTCCGGCTTTTGAACAGAAGTGGAGTTGGAGTGGAATGTTTGGTTTTGGCCATAGTCTAATAGGTGTTCCAGGTTATGGGAAATGTGTGAAAAAGAGAATCCAAAATCTCAGCGCTACTTTTATGATTAAATAAAGGTGAAATAAAAGATACATTGAGAGAAACCCTACACAAAAAGAAGAGTCTCCTATTAGTTGACATAAGTTCTTGGGTAGAATGGACCATCACAACATGGCCGCTGGACATGGACATCCGTTCCAATGGATTACCATGGCAACAACCTACAGTATCTGCGGAAAATGCATTACAGGATTTACTACAGAACACATAAAGGTTTAATAGCCATCTTGCCGACTATCATCATATGTTTAGATTGACTTTCGTTCCAACGTATCAATCGTGGTCTCCGTGTCCATAGCCATTTTAAATATAGCTTTGGTTAATCAGTACGGCAGCGTTTGCGAGCCTTTTATCGCGCCATTCGCTGACTTGTGTGTTCTCGCTACATTGACTTCATGGCACCCATTTCCTTCAGAAGCCATTCTGATGCTTTTGATCCACCGCTAAAGGGACATATCGCTCCAAAAGGGCCACTTACAGGCAGCCGAACGTAAAGAAAACATCACAAGAAAGGCGCCCGGACATTTTACTAAACGCGCACTTTCAAAGAGTGTATGTGTTTAGACGGCTTTAAGTGGCGCTGGAGGTCACCGCAGCTACCTTTCTGCTGAATATAAAGCGCTCTCCCTGTTCAGGCGTATTATATGAAATGTAAATCGACGTCTGGGACATTTCGGCTTGCGCGAATATATTCCCCGGTAGCAAATATGTGTGCTGAGGCGGCGCGATCGCTCCGGTTTCGTAAATAAAAGTTCAGTAAAGTATTTGATGACAGAAAAGAAGAAGAAGAAGAAAAAAATAAAACTTTCCCACAAGTGCTGCGTTAGTCAAAGAAGTTTCGGAGCCAAACCCGAATGTAAGTGGCCAGAGCGTTTCAAAGACGCATCCGTATTATTGCGCCCGGCTTCTTATTAAAAATGTGAGGCGTATTCAGATGGGAAGTAATATTTTAAATTTGATAATGAAATGGGGCCAGGCGCGTACTCTGAAATTGCGTTTTCTTTTTCTCGTGGAGGAAACCGCTTTATGATTGGCATCTCTCGCTCCGGCTTCTTCAAATGAGCAGTTTTCGGCGGACGGGGGAATGAAGTGAAGTGTGTGGCGTCGCACAGAGACAATCAAGTAAAGGCACGGTGACGGATTTAGATGCAAAAAGTGTAGGGGTTTAAAGGGGCGCATATCCGGCTAAATTTGCCCCACACATTTCCCGGGCCAGACGGGGCCTTTCTGCGTAGAGTTTGCACAGATGCAGACGGCCTTGCTGGCAAAAGGGGGAAAAGAACTTCCCTTTCACCTACTACTACACTGCCACTTTACAGGGTTTCCCGCAGGGCATTAAAACGCATGAAAAGTTACTAAATTCATTTTGCCAAAATCAACACATTAGAGTCAAGCTGGCATTAAATCTAAATTGGAAAATTATGACATTGCACAACAATTTTACTGTATAAGTTTGTCGAAGATACCAAAATGATGGTCTAAAACATACAGTATTCATTGACACTTTTTTTGGTAAAAGTTGTCCATTTTGTTTCTTAAAGGGGGGTATTATGCTTTTTTCAATCACATAGCACCAGTCTATAGCATACTACAATGATGACGTAACCTTCTGTTGCTCTGTATATGCAGTAAATTAAAATAACTGCCTTGAATAAAATTGCTCTCTCAAAATGGCTGTACTGAACGTCTTGAAATAGGCCTCTGTCTCTTTAAGAAGCTTTCCGACACGCCCCCTTCAGCACACTGCTGTGGCATCTAAACAACACTACTGTGCGGGGAGGGGCTCTGCTGAGCTGAGGAGCAGTGGTTGGGGCTTGGCTGGTGACAAAAGTTCCAGAGGCGTCTCCAGGAGGTGGGGGCGTTCCTAGGAGGACTGAGGCATAGCTACACCTAAAATGGCTGCCGTCTAAGTTTTTACTGATTACTCAAAAATATGTGAATGAGCCAAGGCAACACTCCAGGCATGTGTTTAATGAGGGAATGACATAATAACATGATATAAAGCTTGAAAAAGTCGATTTCACATAATACCCCCCCTTTAAGAAATTAAATATGCACAGATTTTTTCTGTGTTGTGTCATTAAAGGCGCTCTATAAAACCTTTTATGTAGAAAAAGAAAAGTTGATATTAATACATATTGGCCTTTCAGTGACCCAGCGGATGCTTGGGTGGTCAGCATAGCGCCTTTCCCGATGGCCTATAGACGCTCCAGGACCAAGTTTCTTTAGGTTTTACTGCGCATTGAACCGTATCCATGGTTACGTATAAATTGCATTCCGAAAACCTTCAAGAAATAATAAAAAACCTGAAATAAAATGGATCCTGAAGCATCATTGGAGTAACTGACAAGAGCCAGATTGACAGCGCAAATCCACTCAATGTTTAGTTTGGATAAAAGTTATGTGTGTTTGTGTTATGTTTAGCAGTGTTTTTTGTGATCGCTGCGCTGTTAATTATTGCATTTTTGTCAGAACCAATTTTGGTTCAGTCTGAACGATGAAGGCGGGAGCGGTTCAAGATGGATTCTCGTGTGTTGTAAACTCACAAGTACCATGAGAATTCAGCTTGCTGGTAAGGATAGGAGCCACCGGGATTAAGTAAAGGTGCTATGCTAACCACCCATACAGCTGGGTCACTGAAAGGTCAAATCCGCACTAATGCCAACTTTGCTTTACTCGTGCACCGTTAAAATATAATAGTTGAACATTAAAAATAGCATTAAAAAGCATTAAATTTGACTTGATTCTGCCTGTATAAACCCTGCTTGAACAATGTGTTTCTACCAATGCTAACCGTTATTCAGTGCTGGTTATTCACTTCTGCAAGACAACCCGCTTCATTTTCTCATATGACAATGGGGCAAAATATGAACATGGACCCGAATTTAACTTGACTTTTCCTGTGTGTGCTAAATATCTTTAGTCCTGTGGCTTTACTGGTGTTAATGCCACTTTGTACACCCTCGACACCCCAGTCCGTCAGAAAACTTCTAAAAACTAGTGAAAAAACGTGATTCCCATAACAAGCTTCCTTCTGCATCGATGAGCAAGTAATTTCTGTGAAACTTTCCCTCTTTCTGTGCCATTAATGTTCGAGTTAAGTGGTGACAATATTCAAAACGTGCGTGTTATTGGTCAGTTCTTTCAGTCATAGAGACTGTGACAGGTGAAACCAATCACTATACTGATCTAACTGACTAAAAAAAAACATATATAATAATTGTAACAAATAAAGCTGACTACTTTGCGGATTTCGTCTAGTGCGGATTAATTTTTAGAACGTAACCCCCGCGTTAAACGAGGGACCACTGTGTTACTATGGCCATGTCCTAGTTTTATTAAAGTCCTTCACATGGCCGCTTGCTAGCTGTATGCAAATGTTTGGATCGAACGCCATATTTCCTTTTAAATTCTTTGATTGCCTCAATTTTAGACTGTTGGATCAGTTAGGCTGAAGTACCCTTTATGCCATCACCCTGGTTTAAAGGACATTTTCCTTTCTTGGCACAAACGCTGCAGCCCCAATATGAGCAGAATAAACAGTAGGCAACATTCGCCCCAGTGCGTTGATATGAGGCGGGGAGGGGCTGAGGAGAGGTGGAGGGGCTTATTGGTTTAATTCTTCAAACAAACAGTCTCCATCCGGTACATGTGTGTCTAGGCACGCCTTGAATCTAATCTAGCATCTTCTCAACAGAAGAGTGAGCGCAAATATTAGCACTGTCTCTGCTGGGACACAGTCTGGCTGTTGCCACTTTGTTGGAGGCGGGATTTTTACCCCTTTTACTTGCTGTAGCATCAGTCAACACACACACATATGTTGATGCGACAAGGGCAAGTCACAGATCTATTTTTATGGAAGTTGGTTTGCTCGTTGTACACTTCTGTGTGTTCTAGCTCGTCCTTATGTGGAGCCAAATGTGCAGCAATCTTATGGTGCTGTTTATGTATCTTGTATAGGGAGCCAGTGTGCGTGCTGAAGACAATAACTGTACATATTCTGATATCTGTTACTGTAGGTTTTATTTAATTTATTTGCGATTTACTCTGTAAGTTAACCACCGCTGCCACCATGTAGAATTCTTCTTTTCTGAAATAGGTGTCATGTCACTTTGCGCCGCTAGCCTCAAACACGTGTGAACGGCCGGAACTGTTACAATTAGCAAATGCTAGTCGTACGATATAAAGTCATGCTAAAATTGCGGCGATTGGGCGGAAAGGTGGTGCTGCGGTTAGCACTCATGCCTCTCAATGAGAAGGTCCCGGGTTAGATTCCCACTTGGATGGAGCCTTTCTGGCTCGAGTTGCCATGTGCCATGTCTTCCTTATAAATAATATGAATGGTGAATGGGACTAGATGGAAGTTTACATTTTTATACTCGTTACTGCCACCTCAGGTCTTATGCGTAACTGCAGTTTCTATATTAAGCTCATGCATGACGGCACTTCGGACCAACAAACACCTTTGTGAGAGACAGTGCAGGATTTTAGAGGCAGTTGTGGTGAACAGGTCTGGGCTCATTCTACACATTAGGACATGGCTGGAGCAAGTAGAGGGAGGAAAATACATAATTTTTAACATTTTTAAACTCTGTATAGTCCCTTTAAGGACAAAACGAGATGTGAACAATTTTGGAAAAGTATCTGATTGAGATGTCAATGCTCCTGGGTGTGCTAAAAAAATCTGAAAAATCGCTGAGAAGACAGAAATATGAACTGACTAGCACAAGACTCCCACTCCTTTCCGAGTCTGTGGAGGTTTAATCTTGGCGATTTAAAGTGCAACACGTAAAAAGACCTCACTGACATATTTCCTGTAGTTTGCAAAGAAATTGTACTTGGGGTTCAGTTGCAATATTTTTGTGCATCCCTTCTGAGGTGATTCAAATGAGCATGTCTCGCCACTTGTCTCCTTTAGTTATATTATCAGACTTATGGCAAAACTATAGGATTCATACAGATATCTTCCTTAAACTTTGGCTTATATGAAGATTTAAGTCAAAGGTAAGGCCAAGTCACAGCTGAGTTGCTTTCAATTCACTCCATAACATTGAATTTCCCCACCTCCCCCGGCTATACAAAACAAGAACATAAGGCTAAACAAAAATAAACAGGCATCCAATTTCAAAATGTAATCAAAACCAGATTACTGAAGTGTAAGGAAGTTATACACAGAAGGCAATTAGCGGCTGGCTCCCGTGATGTAATGCAATTTCCGAGCTGTCGAGATTATTGGGCGACTTAACTGCGCCATTTCAACATAACAACACACACGTTCAGCTAATCTAAAGAAGACACTGAACTGTGGAAAAACTAAAATAATTAAATGCAATAGTTTAGGCACAACGGATCAAAATGTCTAATAATGTGAATAATGAAGCTTAGGGAAGTTGAAACTATCTGCAAAAGGCATGAGGATGAAGATGAGACAATCCCATAACATTTAATGAAATAAAAAAAATGGATAGATAATGAACACTGAATGATGACAACAAGCCTTTTATTCATTCCTATCTGGTTTGTTTATGTGCGCTTTGTCTCACGGCGCATCAGCGTCAAGTCTGTGAACTTTCCAAACTCCGACATGTCGAGTCAGGCAGGACTAGGATCACCTGGAAACCAGAATTACGCTAAAGGTAAAAATCGGGGGAATTTTTACTTTCCAAATTACTGACATGGCAGATTTGCATGGGCATAAAAATTCAGAGGACGTCAGTAATATTTGCTTTTTATCAAGAGGTCGTTCTAATCCCGTGCAAATAGGGCTTTAAACGCTTTTCTAGGCAGCCAAGAGTCTTTCAATTCTAGTTAAGGGATTTTAGCCCTTAAACTAGCTAAACTAAAGTTTAGCTAAACTAAACTTTATGTCCTGGAACCGCCACCTTAACGTGGTGGAGGGGTTTGAGCGCCTGAATGATCCTGGAGCTCTGTTGTCGGGGGCTTGGTGCCCCTGGTAGGGTCTCCCATGGCTAACAGGTCCTAGGTGACGGGTCAGACAAAGAGCGGTTCAGAAGCCCCTTATGAGAGACCAACAGGCCCGGTTAGAACCATGAGGCCGTCCTTCTGTGGACCCACCACCTGCAGGAGGAGCCATAGGGGCTGGTGCAGCTCCAACAGCTGCCCCCACGACCCGGCAACAGACAAGTGGAAGAAAATGGATGGATGGGATTTTAGCCCTTTCTTCCTTACAAATGTTTTCCAGAACTGAGAGAGTTCTGGGCTGGATTCAATGAATTCCCTACAAATCCTGACAGAAAAGGCAACATCATCTGTCCAGAAGCTGAAGTTACAAAGCAAATGGCTTCTACAAATGGGTTAACTATCGTAACACTGCTCAAAATACACAATGGACGACATCAAGAGGTGAAGGTTTTGCCGTGGCCTTCACAGTCTCCTGGCTTAAATATAATTGACGATCTGTTGATAAGCCTCTAAAGAGCAGTGCATGTATCTCTCAGTTCTGGAGGACTTTTGTTAGGAAGAAAGAACTAAAATCTCTCAAACTAGAACTGAAAGACTCTTGGCTGCCGAGAAAAGCTGTGATACTTGCCATATCTACGAGGTATTAGTTCTGCAGGGCCCCAAATTTTTGCTCTGGCCTTTTTTGTTTTACATTCATATTATTTTGAAAATGTAAACGATGGAATTAAATGTAAATGTGCCAGATTGAAGCATACAGTAGATAGTTTCCATGTGTAGTCCCTATACTTTTCCATATGTGTACGATTGTTTTAAAGTTCAATGTGAAAGGCCCGGGTGCACAAAAGTTGCTTAAAAAGGCTGAAAAATGCACTATATAACTTTAAATCCAATTCAAAAGCACTCAGACTCCCACGGGGAATGTCCTGTATTGTTCACAGAGAACATTTGCTTTGTAATGTCAACACTGATAACAGCTGAATGGAGTCCACGGTTTACTTTCTGTAACAGAAATGCATCCGCTGTAAGAGGTAGGATTTTCTCTTTCCTCTTGAGATTCAACTCAATTTAACTGAGGATAAACCAATTCTCTGGTATGGAATGGAAAAAGGACAAAGGAAGCCACTTTCTTTGGGACCTTTCGGCTCGCTGCATTGTGAGCAAAAAAACGCCTGCCGCTTTCGTCTGATATAGTCGAATAACAAATATCATTGGTTTACTTTTTAAATGTACAAAACTGTGTTGGTTGGGAAATCAAAACTATGTGCCAAAAGCATGAATGTGAAAATGCAGAATTTAAGATTGGATTTGGGAAAAATGAAAGAATAGCCTCCTGACTACCAGGAAACAAAATCATGTCCAATCACTTCTTCTTCTCTTTTATTTTTATTCCCCCAATCTTTGTAAGGTCATTAAAAGACTGCACTACAGTGGACATCGGAATGCAATATGTGAGTGAACCTTGATGGCTACACTTGGTATAAACTTTCCTGGTGTAGACAGACGGATGTAACGCTTCTTATCTGCCATCGCCCCAATGATGTGACGTTCATGACTGACTTTTGAACAGCTCTTGAACCATTGTGAAAAGAGCCAGATCTTCATTTCAGTCAGTTTTACCCAGAACTCCCCAGAATGAACTCAAGAATCGGGCCCAACAACTGAGCAGGCGACACAGGTGAAAGCTTTTTGCACTAAAGTCAAAGCTAAACGCACTAAAAATGATTTGTCAGAAAGTTGCAGCGCCTTTTAATAGTTGTGGTGCAAGATTTTATTCACAAATACGTTTTTCAATGCGTAAATATCAGTCCCATTTGAATTTGAATTTTTTGTCACGTCGCAGATATTGTGAGTTACCTGGCTGGTGTTATTAAAATCTTATATTAAAAAGAGCCAGTCTTTTGAACGGCTTTTTGAAATGAACAGATCCCATTAAAGAGCCATGAATCCCATCACTAATTACGACACCAAAACATCACTATTTCAATACTGGCGCCTACATATTTGAATTTGTTAAGAATCATTACTTTTAAAACATTTTCAATAAATTCATTTGATTGGACTTTTCCTGATTGTTTTAGTGGATATTTCAGTCAAAGTGATAGTGTGTATGTTTAAATGTTTTACAAATTTAATAGATCTGCAATCTGACATAACATAAGTAATATTAAATCATTTTTTCCCCGAAGTCCCTCCTTTTGCTGATCTCAGACACTAATCAGAATCTCCGGTGCCATCGCTTCGACCAATGAAGGAGGGGAGGGCGTGTGCCAGCATTCGAACCGCCGACCTCCCCGATTTACACCGAGCTCTAAAATCTAATCATAACACGGTGGTGGGACATTGGAAGCTGGGGCGCGCAGGATCCAAGTCTGACCATATGACATTGCTGTATGCGAGTGTGAAGCCTCTATCTAGACGTCTATTAGATCTATAAATCATCTGAGCGCACGGATTCGGCTGCGGATCAGGCCCAGGGTCGTAAATCTCCTTATCAACACCAGCCTCCACACACACACACACACACACACACACACACACACACACACACACTCCGCCTCAAATCTCCACTCTCGATCGCCCTCTCCTCTATCTCGCCATTATCGGCTGACCTTGGCCATGGATGCAGACACTTCCACTCAATCAGATCTCTCCCCCTCTTCCTCGCCCTCATATTTAAGGCTGGCCTCCCCTCACTCTCAAACAGACGGGATTTTTTTGTGCAGAAAACATTACGTGTCTGTATTGTAAAGCTGCAGAGACAGACCAATCACTGTTTCAGCTAGTAGCGCGCCGCATCGATTCAAGCTATGGCAGGGGACTGTAGAGTACACCCATCAACCCGACGGTGGCTGATTGGTGCCAGAGTTGGCTTTAAAGTAAATCTAAAAAAACGGAAGTTGGCTGTGTGCTTTGTCCATTTAAAAGCACACTCCAGAACTGCAGGTGGCGGTGCAGATGAACTGTTGATGGAACTTTAATGACATCACATCGTGAGAGCAGCGGAGAAGATCTGCGGAGCCCCTCTCCCTCCATTAAGGACATGTACTACACCCGTCTCACCTCCCCCACCCCCGTCTCACCCTCTCCCTCCATTAAGGACATGTACTCCACCCGTCTCACCCTCTCCCCTCCATTAAGGACATGTACTCCACCCGTCTCACCCTCTCCCCTCCATTAAGGACATGTACTCCACCCGTCTCACCCTCTCCCCTCCATTAAGGACATGTACTCCACCCGTCTCACCCTCTCCATTACTCATTACTGTCTCACCCGTCCACCCTCTCCCCTCCATTAAGGACGTGTACTCCACCCGTCTCACCCTCTCCCCTCCATTAAGGACGTGTACTCCACCCGTCTCACCCTCTCCCCTCCATTAAGGACGTGTACTCCACCCGTCTCACCCTCTCCCCTCCATTAAGGACGTGTACTCCACCCGTCTCACCCTCTCCCCTCCATTAAGGACGTGTACTCCACCCGTCTCACCCTCTCCCCTCCATTAAGGACGTGTACTCCACCCGTCTCACCCTCTCCCCTCCATTAAGGACGTGTACTCCACCCGTCTCACCCTCTCCCTCCATTAAGGACGTGTACTCCACCCGTCTCACCCTCTCCCCTCCATTAAGGACGTGTACTCCACCCGTCTCACCCTCTCCCCTCCATTAAGGACGTGTACTCCACCCGTCTCACCCTCTCCCCTCCATTAAGGACGTGTACTCCACCCGTCTCACCCTCTCCCCTCCATTAAGGACGTGTACTCCACCCGTCTCACCCTCTCCCCTCCATTAAGGACGTGTACTCCACCCGTCTCACCCTCTCCCCTCCATTAAGGACGTGTACTCCACCCGTCTCACCCTCTCCCCTCCATTAAGGACGTGTACTCCACCCGTCTCACCCTCTCCCCTCCATTAAGGACGTGTACTTCACCCGTCTCACCCTCTCCCCTCCATTAAGGACGTGTACTCCACCCGTCTCACCCTCTCCCCTCCATTAAGGACGTGTACTACACCCGTCTCACCCTCTCCCCTCCATTAAGGACATGTACTTCACCCGTCTCACCCTCTCCCCTCCATTAAGGACATGTACTTCACCCGTCTCACCCTCTCCCCTCAATTAAGGACATGTACTCCACCCGTCTCACCCTCTCCCCTCCATTAAGGACATGTACTCCACCCGTCTCACCCTCTCCCCTCCATTAAGGACATGTACTACACCCGTCTCACCCGCAAAGCCGTCAGAATCACCAGGGACCCTACGGACCCATCACACAGTCTCTTCAAGTTAATGCCTTCAGGGAGGAGACTGCCAGGTCCAGCCGACTGAAGAACAGTTTCATACACAAGGCCATAGGGAAGCTGAACTCCCTGAATTTCAAAGGAAAGTAAAAGTAATAGGTTTGATTGTTCTGATTCCTTTTCAACACAACACACTATTAAATACGGAATAATCTTAGTTTACTTGGTCACTTTGTAATAATATGTGACCTGTCACTAGAACCAGGGACACAAGTCGGTTCTGGGGCATTTTGAGCTTTTCACAGATTGTTAAAGTGTAGTGTCCAAGCTTTCCAACGATGTGTAACACATGGAAATCTGATCATATTTGGAGACGTAGTTGAAGTTAACAATTCCAAAAAGGCCAAAGGGCAGAAAAAGGCCTCTGAAGTTTTGGGCAGTTCTTCCTCTCTCTGCTGTTGAGAATAACAATAGGGCTCATTTACATCTCATTTAGATAAGCCACACCCCCGTAAAGCTTCCCACTGTCATGTCATGTTATGTGTATGTTGTTGCTATATGTGTATGTTGGGCCATAGTGATGTAGATAATGGACATAGTGACTCTTTTATTTACTTTACAGTCAAAATCCTGCGTGCTTCTCCCTCAGCTTCTCCTCAGTCCCTCTATGCCTGTGTCAGCTCCCCCTCTATGAGCTGCTGGAGCCTCAGGCTGAGAGAGTTACAGACTCCAGACATAACTGAAGTTATAACTTTAGAAAAGACTCCTGTACTACTTTTGTAATGCACATACATTCTCATACACAAGAGAGGAAAAGGCCGACATTGTGACGTATCGCCGCGCGTGATCCCATTGTTTACGTTCTGAAAGCCAGGGATGCGCTGACTACATTTATGGAGTAGTTTAAGTTTGTAGAGATCTTGATTACGACCAAAAACAAAACGCAAACAAATCCAATCAACTGAACTCACCACGTTAGCTTACAGCACAACAATGGCCTCATCAGAAAGCAAACACGATAGCACAGCAGAAACAAGCGACAAAAAAACTAACTTTCACTCACTTGTCTGAAGTAACCTCTGCGTGCTTCTGCTCAGCAAACTCCTGATCAAATTCATTTTCGTCGCTCCGTTATTTTCAATGTAGAGTTTGGCAAATCCGCGCTACATCCCTCTGTCTTAACTCACGCTCTGAAGGCAAGGAGTTGGCTCGGGAAACATAATGGTCAGCAGAGGGCGCTGTGCATGCTTACAGCCAGGGCATCATCAGTCGCACTGGGAAAGTTCACTGGTTTCATGTAGAAAAAACGAACCTCTGCAGTATTTCCCAGCGTTAGCAGTGGCGGCCTTTGTGAGACACACAGGGAAGCGTTGCATAACCATGACACACAATGACACGCCCCCACGGCGTGCGCTATTTCTCCGACAAAACAAGCCGATTTAAACCTGTAAACTGATCAACAATAGGCGTATGTATAAAACTGCCTTTTTTGCGTGGCATTTGTTTGCTAAAGCATGTGTCAACAACACAAACCAAAGCAGCGGTGCCTCTCCTCCACAGTGTTTACCCAGTATGTAAATACACACAGACAAAGCACGCTCCGAAATCTCCCAAATCAAGCCGGTTTGAACCTAAAAGTTTACACTTTTAAATATACCAATACTGCTAGCTTAAACATGTAGAAGCTTCTTCGTGATTTCAACTGAATGATTCTGCAAAAAAGCGAAAAACACCAATTTTCAAAAATTAGCTTGTCAAGCCATAGCATTTGCGAGAAAGTGAGTCTGACAACATGTGTCCCTGGAAACCACGGCGGGTCACGTATCCTCGAGGAGGGGATACTCGGAGAATAAATCGTTTGCGCGCAAGATCACTCTCTTCTGTGCTGACGCTGTTGTTGCGCCAGGGAACTGGCATTTGGAAAGAGCAAAAGTGATTGCCCATCTCTCTAAAGTTGTTTTGATCCTTTTGCACAGACTAGCACAGTTACCCTATACGTAAGTTTCATTTTATTGCCCTTGTTCATAAGCGCTACAAGTGTCTAAAATGGCTGTGAAAGCCTAAATAAAGCCTAATAAAAGCAGGACCTTTAAAATGCCCTGTTGGACTTCACAGTGGAGCAATCTCACTAAAGCTGATTGCCTATACCTATGTTTGCGAATTATCTTTTTCAGCTCATTTCACCTTTTGTCCAGAGAGTTGAACTGGAAATCCCTTCTCCGTTGGCTACATAATCACTACGGGAGATAGATAATGGCGCTAAAGGGCAGTGCTCATTGATTGATTCAGAAACGACCTGCGGCGGATCTTTAGGCGATGACATTTCACTATAGATTTAATGTAGCGGAAACAAATGAACCTATAACTTTGGCTCTATGGAGATTTACGTTCAACATTTGCACAAAGTTCAGGCCAATACATTATCAAGATGTGTTGAACCTTCGTTATACACAGTATGGAGCTGGAAATGTGGTGGAAAGTAGCACCTGTTTACTAGTCAAAACTCAGCAGATAAAAATTGGTTTAGTAGCCAACTGTATTTCAATGACCTTTCGTAGAAGCCCCGTCCCTTTAGCAAAGTTAGCTGGCTCTATCAAGAAATAGAGTTCACGATGTAACAACGGGGGAAAAGTGCATGTTAGTGACTTGTTGGTTTAAGACCAGTGCAATATCCTCCAGTTAGAGGCTAATAACTTGCAGTGTGGAATGGAGGAATATATTCAAAATATGCAACAAAGGGGATGCTACAGCTATCGAGGCTAAATGGAATTGGCAAAAAAACCTCAAGCTTCCTTAAATGCAACCGGCGTGTGGACTACCATAATAATAGAAAGGTGCAGGCTGGAGGCAAAGCAGATTCGCCGTGATAGTGCCCTGTGCTGGTGTGAGCAGATCCACGACGATGATAGGGTTAGGTTAGGGTTGTTATGTGCTCTAACCCAACTGCATGCTCCGGTTTCCCCTACCTCCAAGAGACTGTGGTCAGGTTGGCTCACAATGGCGGCTCAGGAATAACCCAACACCCGGAACGCAATTTCATTGTACAGTTGGACAATGACAAGCGAAGCACTTACATACTTACACACACATTCTTATCATTCTGAATAGAACCTTCAACATCGGCAAATTGAGTGGCAAATCAAAGAATAATATTGCAGACTTGCCACTCATTTTGCTTGGTGGTTTTGCTGTTGCCGTGATGGAATGCCATGCTGTTGCTATGCTGAGAACGTCTTTAAAATGTTGAATGTTTGAAAAGGCCAGATTCATTAATGCTATTTAATTAGGCTCACAATCTTCTCAGGCCGTTTTGAACCAGTAGCTCAAAGCAACAATCCAGTGTGGCGTGTTTACATGCATGAGTCCCATGTGTGTTCATTAACATGCACAGTGCATGTGTGTGTCATAGTCTTTGTAATATAGGTTTTGGGTCCCTGGAACAAAATGAGGGGATATTTGAAATAACAGATTGTGTAAACCTTTCGTATTGTCTGGAAGACAGATTTCACAGTCTACAAAGTTATATTTAACTTTACCCGTGCGATTCCCAGTGCAATTGTAGCTCTGTATGCTCTTTTGCATAATAATTGCTCATACCCGTGTTAGTTTTGCACTGGGGACCTGGTTTTCTCTCTGAAGGTGAATGAGGCCTTATCTGAAGCAGAGCTTTTGTAATTACATGCCATGTGCTCTACTAACCGCATCCAGCTGTTCTGTCTTTAAAACAAAACGCTACATTACCGCTGTTTATGAAAGCAATTATTCACTTCACCTCGCCGGGATTTGGCTGCTCCCCTCTATCTTCCAGAGTCACTCTCTTTTTCTTTATTATATTAAAAACAAACCGGGGCCACAGTTCTGACAACAAATATGTAAATAAATCTCCAATGCATGTACGACAACACAATACAATAAATTGCAACAAAATCTCCTGCTAAGTATTCCTGACCAAGATCGTGGCTCACGATCTTGGTCGTGAGAGGTACTGCATCACTATTTGTGTGTGTGTGTTTAGTAGGGCTGCACATACGCTGAGTTTTTCTACCTTGCGCCTGCGCCGTTTGAGTGATAGACATAGTCCTTTAGTTGCTGCCAATCAGAAGTGGCTTCTGGAGAATCATGTTTGTCTGTTCTGCAGTCGCTGAAAAAAACAACTCCCCATGCGTCTCGCGCTGTTGGAATTCCAAACTATTCTCACCGCTCACACAACCGCCGGGTTGTGTCACGGAATCATCATTTGTTTGCGGAGCAGGTTTGGGTTGTCAGTAAAAGCCGATTGCCTCCGTCTCTGCGTGTAACATTGTATTAAACTGCATCTAAATGTAATGCATGTAGCTGAATAGGGAGAAAGAGTGAGAGAGTGCCACATTTATTAAAGAATGATTAGCATTTGTAGAGTTGCATTTGTAAAAACTGAGTACCGTGAGGTTTAACAGCAGTTTTAGAAGTATATCTGCAGCTTGATGAAAAATAAAACATATTAGACAATTCATTTACGATCAAAATCGTGCAGCCCTTGTGTTTAGGTGATAACTAGTGTTGCACCGATCCGATACTGGCAACAGGTATCGGAGCCGATCCTTTAAAAATGTCGGGACCTGGTATCGATTCCAAACATCCAATATAGAACCAATACCTGTTTTGGCTTTCATCCTTTTAAAAACACAACTCGCACAATGACCTCATTTTCAAACAGATTGATCTGAAAGTCAGATTTGGATTTTGTATAGGGGGAATAATATTGTCCACAGATCTTGAGTCAGGATCTTTCCTCGCTTGGGATTTAGCCTATTGGGCATGTTTTGGGTGGGGATGGGGAAAACCAGGGTACCTTAAAGGAAGCACAGACATGGGGAGAAACTCCACACACTCCTGGAACTAAACCCGAACTAAACACGGCTTGAAACAAGAAAAACCTTGAATTATTTACAACTACTACGAGACACATGTATGGTATGGTTTCCTTTGCCGTTGCTTTTGTTTTGTTTACACCTGTTCCGAGAGGCGTGCGATCGAGCGTGCGAGGGAGGGAGGGAGGGAGGGAGCCAGCGGGAAGCGCAGCAGCTCTCCTTCTTTGGCATCTGCAACTTTTCTGCACAGTTAAAAAAAGTTTGGGAGAAGAAAGTGTGCGAGCGCGGGTCACACGGGGCGAGGAGGTTGTGTTCTGTGTAGATCGGGCCTCTGGCAGCGCGGCGGCTTTTGGAGACGGGCCCACACTTCGCCGATCGGAGCTCCACCGCTCACGGCTCTAATGAATCTGAGGTTAGACAGTCAGAGCTGCCCAGGGTCCAGGCATCGCTCCAACTGTGAGGCTCCGCTTTTGTTACAGAGAACAGAAGGAACCCAAACAGGGAAATGTTTCAGTAAACTTTTCCAAATAAACGTCCATCTTGAACTTGTTGTAATGTGTTGCGTGGTTGTTATTCTTGTTTTGTGTTTTGTTAGAGAACATCTGCTCAGTTAAGGCGGGGGTTAAGAAGTTAAATGCTTGGTAGTTTTTTTTGTCAAAATCACCATAAGACTGGTCACAGTCCCAACAAAAAAATTAAGGAAGCAGCCAATGGCAAAACAAGACACATGTTCTTGACATTTCAGCAACAGTTTGAATCGATGGACAGTTTGGCATTGCTTGTGTTGTAAGTCCAGTTTGTTCCAGAGTTTCACTCCACATACAGACACACAGAAACGTTTACGAGTGTTTTGAGCTCTCGGCAATGAAAAATATCCAAAACCTCTCAAGTCATAAGCTCGCACTGGAGTTATAAAAAACGTTGTAGGTTAGACGGTAATAAATTGCTGTATGCTTTGTATAAGACTGTTGCTGTACTACTGTATAGTTTACAAGGTCATCAAATTTGAACAACTTTGACTGCATAAACAGATTATGAGTATGGTCTAGAAAACCAACCTTGTGAATGATCCGCATTGCTCTTTTCTGTAATATGATCAGAGGATTAATTGTATTCTTGTAAGTATTCCCCACACTTCAACACAATACGTAAGGTATGGGAGTACCAAAGTGCAGTATAGAGTACGGAGTGCATTTCCATCAAGGTATGATTTTGCTTTATTTATAATTGAGAGGCTTTTTGAG
Organism: Neogobius melanostomus; assembly: GCA_007210695.1. Taxonomy (NCBI): domain Eukaryota; kingdom Metazoa; phylum Chordata; class Actinopteri; order Gobiiformes; family Gobiidae; genus Neogobius; species Neogobius melanostomus. Next base: position 5,966,346 of record VHKM01000057.1, read on the forward strand.
ATTTTTGTTTTGATGTGTCTGACATGGGGTTTCCATGACAATTTACTATCAATAATTACGGCCAAAAATTTAGTCTCACTTACGATTTCAACCTGGGTACCATCAATACTTATGGTCTGATCAAACATACTGTAGCATTGCGATTACCAAACATCATTATCTTAGTTTTGTTTATATTCAAGGATCATTTATGTGTGTCCATCCACTTTTAAAATGATATTTAGTTCCCTGTTTACCGTATTTACGAGGTCATTATAATCATCACTACAGTAGAATATATTAGTGTCGTCTGCAAATAGTATGAGTTTCAGATCTTTGGACGTGTTAAAAATATCATTTATATACACATGTCTTAAGTGTAAAATCATAATCATAATGAATAAAGCATAAACTTGAACCTTGGTTTTCTTCATCAGCTCATTTGCACTTGGCGATATACCCCGACTGTTGTCATATAAAATCATTGCACTTATTCCTTCTTCTTTCTTTTCCTTTAGAAATTCTTGCAAGTGCACTCCAGCATACGCAACCCTGTAGTCTTTCAGAGAGGCTGAACGAAATTTGAATGGCAAAGGAATGACTTTATTCAAACGCATTGCTCGAGACGCCTGGTTTTGTAGCTGCGATGATTGCGTCGCAGCATCTTACTGTAATGGCTTTTCAGGCCCGCAGCAAATTCAAAGTTTATTGTGCCCTATCTGGTGCCTCAATGATAGCTTATGCGTCCAGACTGGAAGCTCGCGGCCCCTCCAACGACTTACCAGCAATTCAGGGTTAGTCAGATCAGTGTAATTTCGAAAGCTCACTCCTTGCCATCTCCCTCATGTGATGTTGCCGTGACGTGTCTTGTCAGTATAACTTATGTTTTGTTTGGCGGTGTTTTCATACCAATGGCATTAGGACGTCGGGTTAACTGTCCACGAGGCATGCTTCCAAATCAGTGTTGTTTTTGGCAGCCCTACTGTACATCATAAAGACGTGAGTGAAACAGAAACACTGCCTGAAAAGAGGAGGAAAAGCTTTACGACAAGGCAGCAGCTGTGGTTTGAAATGCCTTTCCCGAGCCCAGGCATTCGGACCAGAAGAATTTATGCTTCAATAAACTTACAACAAAAACACAGACGCAATAAAGAACGCACTGGATTACAAACGTGTTTTAAAGGGGATAGAAACATTTCTATAATGCAGAAGTCAAAGTACCTTTTAGATCATAAATCTCTTCATATTTGGTATTGTTCACTGGTATTACCTTATCTAAGTTATTGTGCTGAAATTTGGGGAAATAATTATGAAAGTTCACTGATTTCATTAACTCGTCTTCAGAAAAGAGCCATGAGAATTATCAACAAATCCGGTTATCTAGAACATACCAACATACTGTTACAGTCATTAAATTTGCTGATCTTGTAGATTATCAAACAGCCCAAATAATGTTTAGAGTACAGCAGAATACCTTACCAAACAATATACAAAAACATTTTCTCACACAACAAAATGTGTACAGCCTCAGGAGTGCTGATGACCATACATTTACAATACAACAATTCAAATCAACTATGAAAAGCTTTTGTGTTTCCATTACCAGTGCCAAATTATGGAATGATTTAAGCTCAGATCTAAAGCAAAGCTCAAGTATGAATGAAGAAATATAGAGAAAACATTTTTTGAAATATGAGACAACAGAATTTAAAGATTCTAAGTGACTCATCTCATGTGTGTGCCTTCCTTTTCATTTTTCAAAACAAAAAAAAAGTTTATCTTGTTATTACTATTTATTTATTCTCTTTTGAGTTTTGATAAACTCTATATAGGAACAGGAAATGTATGTTATTAACTGTTTGGAATAGGGGGTGGGGTTAAATAAGTTTAACTTCTCCTCACTCCTTTTTGGACATGTGCACTTGTATATTTTGGATTTGTTCAAGAGATCTGACAAGTTTGCTTTTGTCTTTTGATTTGTAACAGCCTAAAATTTTGTAAAGGTGCGTTGTGTTGCTCACATGTTCAAAATAAAGAAGAAATATATAATATAATATATTTTATCATGACATGAGGCTGGACAAACAGGTACTGCGCACTCCAAACCCACACATACTGAAATAATATCCGGGAGAGGCAGGAGGGAGGAAGGAGGCGAGGTTTGCGTTACATGTCAAGTGTCAGAGAAAGGTAGTGAAACTGTTCCACTGTCACCAAAGCACAAGCAAAGAATCAGGAAACAATTTTCATTCACATTTTAGTGCTTAGCAGCAACAGGAAGTGAACACATGCGAGCTGAAGCCAAATAGAAGTGGTAGCACGATTTGTCCGATTAGGTTACCTTTAGGGTCATTCTGAAACTCCGAGGTCCTCAGATGATTCTAGTCCCATAAATCAACGCGTTAGAGTTTGGAAAGCTTTTAAACTGCGTAAATCAAGCCTAAATACGGGAGACATCGATTCAAAACTTATTTTTATTATAATGTTATTATGTTCGCATTTGAGCTATAGTAATAATACTGTATCATGCTCTCAAAGCATTTCTCCAAACTAGATGCTGTTTTTTTTATCCATTTAAAAGTATAAAAGAGAAAAAACTACAACAACACACAGACGTGAACTGGACGCCCCGTTAGACAGAACAGAACGCTGAGGGAAAGTAAAAGAGATAAAGCAGACCATTGAAATTCAGGGATAAGGGGGCTTTTTTTCGCTCTGCTGAATATGTCTTACTCTAGATGGAAGGAAAAGCCTGTGTGAATCACCACAGAAACAAGAAGTGAGCTGTCAAAACTGTCAGGTATAAAAAATAAAAAAACACAACTAGTCAGATAAAAAAAACAACAACGTATCACTCAAAGACCACATGAACCTTTCTGTATCTTAGTACGAGAGTGTATTCGGTTATTTTTGTAAAGGCCCTGAAGGAAGACAAGAGAGAGGGAGAGACACAAAGGAAGATAAATTGGCAGAGGGAGCAATGGAAAAAGGAAGGAAAGAATGGAAAGAGGGGAGGGAGGGGGGGGGGGGAGAGCGAATCGGGTGAGAAGAGAGAAAGAGAAGCGGAGAAAGGGAGAGAGTGTGCAATTTATTGTCTTATGGCCCTAGGAGAAAGCAACGAGAGACAGAGAGGATGGTGGTGATTGGAAGAGAGAGGGAGGGAGAGGAGGGATAGTGAAAGAGAGAGAGAGAGAGAGAGAAAGAAGAAGGAAAGAGGAGGGAGCAAGAGATGAGATAGAGAAAGTAGAGAAATAGGAGAGAGAGAGAGAGAGAGAGAGAGAGAGAGAGATGAGGGAAGAGGGATGGGGAGAGAGAAAGCGAACATGAGAGAGAGATGGAGAGTGAAAAAGGAAAGGGGAGCGTGACAGATGAGGAAAGAAAAAAAAGAACAGGGAGGGGGAAAGAAAGTATTTACATGGCTAAAATGGTACTCATTTAGAAGTACTATCAATCAATCATCAATGGTTTTGTATAGCCCAATATCAAGAAGAAGAAGAAGATCTTTATTTATATAGCGCCTTTCACAGACATGGTCACAAAGCATTTTACATTCATTCCACACTCGGTGTTGGTGAACTACGTTAGTAACTTCAGTTTCCCCTGGAGGAGACAGACAGAAGCGCTGTCACGACTGCACACATCTTCGCCAACGGTCCCTCTGACCACGACCACCACCATACATTCACACACACATCATTCATCCTGGCCTATTGTACATGTTTTTAGTGGTAGGGAAACCGGAGTACCCGGAGGAAACCTACACAGACACGGGCGGCACGGTAGCACAGCGGTTAGCGCTCGTGCTTCACAGCTAGAAGGTCCCTGGTTCGATTCCACCTGGACGGGGCCTTTCTGTGTGGAGTTTGCATGTTCTCCCCGTGTCTGCGTAGGTTTCCTCCGGGTACTCCGGTTTCCCCTACCACTAAAAACATGTACAATAGGCCAGGATGAATGAGAGTGTGCTTGAGAGTGTGAATGGGGGACGACGGATGGAAATTAGCCGAAGGCTACAATCCGGTGTGGCTTGTTTACATGCATGAGACCCATGTATGTTCATTAACATGCACTGTCCCGACCAAATAAACCAATAAATAAAAATAAATAAATAAATAAAAACATGCAAAGTCCACACAGAAAGGCCCCGTCCCTGGTGGGAATCGAACCCGGGACCTTCTAGCTGTGACGCACGTGCGCTAACCGCTGTGCTACCCAACTCCAACTCCAACAGGGGTTGCCTCTCAGGGCTGCACCGAACATTAAGGCAATAAAACAGAGCAGTAAATAAGACAATGTATATAAGCGTCAGCAGTAGGTGGCGACGAGCGGCGCGGGTGTCCCCTGTCCTTAGACTCTCGAGCACGGCAAGGAAAAACTCAAAAACCCGGGGGACAAAAGAGAATCCTTGGAGAGAACCACAGAAGGAGAGATCCACTCCCATGGACGGACAGGCTATAGAGACCCAGGGCCGATGGAGTCCCTTCAGCAGACGAGCCAAGATCGCAGACCGTCCAGTCCTTGTTGTCAATCCAGTTGGCAAGGTTCATTTTGGTGTCAGAATATTTTAATGGTGACCCCCCCCCCCCAAATTTTTTTTTGTAGAATTAAATTAATTGAGTTTAGATATACCAGTTTAATAGTTTCTCTGCTACAGCACAGACGTGTCTCTCTCTCTGCGCCGCTACATAACACTAACGTTTTGTCAGGATCTAAAAGTTTTCAGCGCATTTACGTTTTCATGAGCAGGCCTGGCACAGAAATGACGTGCGTTGTCTCATCAGTCACGTTGGCACACATCACTCTTCTTTCTCATTTCTCATCATTCTCATTGAATACGGGACATTTGTTATCAGCGCGTCATCAGCATATAGGCAGCTACACTAGTTACTTTTCGCCGTGATTCACGTCTTAGATCAGTCCTTCACAGAAACTGATCGACAAGAATAATTACAGTTACGAACGAGAAATGGGAGGGACGGAAGGAAACACAGAGAAAGAGAGAGAGATCAGAAGGAAGGAAGAAAGAATAGATAGATGAGAGAAAAGAGTGCGAGAGAGACATAGCCCTGGGGGAGCTCTTGAAAAGTGCAGCGGGTCTTCCCCCGGGGGCTGGTTTTCAGGGGAATCTTGACAATTTTTCGCGGCGTGTCTCGGGGGGTGAGAACGAAGACGTGCGATCAGCTAATCACCGCAACCGCCAGGTAAAATCCGCCGGCGACAGAGAGGCTGACCCGCGGCTTCGGACGGCTTGCAGACACTAACAAGCAAGTCGCTGCAGGAAATGTCACTATCGGGACACTGCGACTCAATCCGGCGGCGGAAACACGAGGGCGTCGAGAGTTAGATTGTCACGTACACATGCCGGGAATGACACAAAGTAGATATATATCTTCTTTTTTTTCTGTGCTTGCCGTTGGTGACAAGGATGTGGCGAGTGGTACACACAGCTGTCATGTCACATCATCTGGAAGAAATAACTCTTTCTTTTTAAATATGCACTGGGAACAAGTCTGACTTACTGCCGGCAAGTAATAGTTTGTGTATTTTATAAACAGAATTTCTGACCTATACTAATTTGGAAAAAAAAAATCAAATTTGAATTGAAAGGGAAGGTAGATGATTTTTATCAGACGTGGGATCCGTTGCTGGTGTACTTTGAAGGGTTCAGGCAGGCAGGTGAGTGAATGGGAATGTAGAATGGCTATTACTTTTGTTTGTTGTCCTGTTTTGTAAAAAAAAAAAATCAAAATCTTTAAAGAGGGGGTATTATGCTTTTTCAATCACATAGCACCAGTCTATAGCATACTACAATGATGACGTAACCTTCTGTTGGTCTGTATATGCAGTAAATTAAAATTACTGCCTTGAATAAAATTGCTCTCTCAAAATGGCTGTACTGAACGTCTTGAAATAGGCCTCTGTCTCTTTAAGAAGCTTTCCGACACGCCCCCTTCAGCACACTGCTGTGGCATCTAAACAACACTACTGTGCGGGGAGGGGGCTCTGCTGAGCTGAGGAGCAGTGGTTGGTGGCTTGGCTGGTGACAAAAGGTCCAGAGGCGTCTCCAGGAGGTGGGGGCGTTCCTAGGAGGACTGAGGCATAGCTACACCTAAAATGGCTGCCGTCTAAGTTTTTACTGATTACTCAAAAATATGTGAATGAGCCAAGGCAACACTCCAGGCATGTGTTTAATGAGGGAATGACATAATAACATCATATAAAGCTTGAAAAAGTCGATTTTACATAATACCCCCCCTTTAAAAAAATAATTAAAAAAATAAATAATGTATTCACCAATATGAAATGACCAGGATCGAGATCGGTATCGACTAAAATGAGCCTAAAAGTATGAGAGAAATGTGGTATCGTGCATTACTAGCGCTCAAAGAGAGGAAGTGCACCTGGGCGACCGGGCGTGTAATGACTGCTTTACATTTTGTGGCATGCGGCCTCATAATAACGGAGTAAAAAGGCGATTTGTGTGATCTGAAAATAAACCTGGTGTGTCGGGGGCCAATGCTGCTCACCGCCGCTTACTGCTTCAAAGTATTTCTGTCACAATATCTCAGCTGCGATCTCTTAATACTCCCAATAGTCGAAGTCCTTTTTACGAGGCCCCTGCTTTCAGCCCACTGCAGAAGAAAGGGAAGTAAAGGAGACGTTCACAGTTTTGAAAGTCTTTGGGAAAGTCTGTGTTTATGCCCCTCTGCACGGCCCTGCACATGAGCCTTTACTATTGCAAGATGGAGCCAACTAAAGGACTAATTAACGTCAATATATGGGAGAAAACACTCCAGTCGATCATACTGTCTTGGAAAGTGCCTAAAAATGGCAGAAAGTTAGATTTCGTTGACGTGTGTGCCAACAGTTTGACGTGCAGTGATTTATAACACTGTGGATGGCAGACTCCTCCAGTTTGGACGGGTAACTAGTCTCCTCAGAGCCACGAGGCTTTGAAAACACAGCAAAACTTGAACTAATTGGCTCTCAGTAGATCAGGACAGCCGAATGATGAATTTAAAAACATGCTTTGGTGCCGTAACCGATCGCCCCCTCATCTAAAATATACATAAGACGGGAGATATGGAGATATTGTGCAAGAGGCTCATACAGTTACAAGCCTTTGATCAGAATTCAGACGTCAAAGCTGTGCTACTCGGGCCGAGACCCGCGGAATCACAAAGAAAGGACAAACATTTGTGAACAGCTTAACAATAAAAGGATTTTCCAAACAATAAATGGATTGTCCAAATGAAGAATTTCAATGAAGAGAAGGCAGGTGTTTTTACTTCGCGCTGAGAGGATTAAGCTTAGCATGAGATGGGGACATGAGGAACGCATGGCCTTTAGGGAAGATTCAAAGATTACTCAAAGATGCGCTAGTGGTCCGAAACACAGCTCCAGGTATGTTTTTGACAAGAGAATGCTATGATATACTGTACAAAGACTTGCATCTGGGATCAGGGGTGACTGACAAGCGTATTAATCAATCAGAGAAAAGCCAGATATTTTACCACAAAAACATAAGGATATAAGTAAGTGCTTTATTTGTCATTGTACAGTACAGTACAGTACAATGAAATTGTGTTCAGGTGTTAGTCCTGAGCCGCGCTGCCATTGAGGGTCAACCTGACCAGCATGTTCTTGGAGGTAGAAGAAACCATAGCACCCGGAGGAAACCTGGCTGGCTTCCTCTGATCCTCTGAAATGGTGCCCGCCTCCTGGGTTTGTCCCTGTTTCAGAGCGTGGTGTCCTGCACTGGTCAACTCCTTCCTGAGCTCCCCAATAGTCTTTCACCATCTTCTGCATGTGAGCCGCCCTTTCACTCTTATTAGTCAACATAGGACTGGAGAAGTCGAGATAAAATCAGTTACTACATAGACCTTTTTAGGCCGCGCAGAGAAACGGTGCAGTGTTGGACAATATTGGACATTTTACACAAATCAATCTACTAAACATCAGAATTGAGCGGCGGACAGTTTCCCTCGTTCTCCGCTTAATGACTGGACTTCGCGCTCTACCAGAAGAGTCAATACAAAGGAAGTGCCGATCCGTGGCAAAAAGAGGCAAAACTGGGCAGAATAAGGTGGACAACAACTCGGTTCAGATTGTAAATGTAGGAGAATTCAACACAAATGCGTAGCGGCTGTTTCAATCAATGTACATTCGGAACGGGACTTTGAGAATTCTGTATTTTGGTCGATTTATTTTTCTTATGTTCGTTGGCATTTTGCCTCAAACATTGCAAATTATGAACAATCCAGATGTTTTCAGCTCATTTAGATGATGTGAAAGCCTGGTTAGAAGTCATTCATGAAAAGGTAAAACAAAAATGAAAACTATAAAAGTGGCTTCTGGTCCAAATGTTAAAACAACAGTTTTTCCTGCTCCTTGTGTGTCTGGTTCACGACCTCTAAACATCAACTATTAATTTGTTTATTATGGAGAAACTTCAGAAATTATATAAATGCCATGAATCGGACATTCTTACCTCGCCATAGTGGGAATGGCTTCACCGTTCCAGACCATGTAAGGAGAAAAAGCTCTTTTTTCAGGTCAGTGAAACCGTGTACTCTCATAAGTGCGTGTTTGTGGGAACAGGCTCAGAAACTAACACAGTTTATGCGATTTCTTTGGTTTAGTTTAGTTTATTTGTTTATTTGAGCAGTATACATTCTGCTCTAAAGGAGTGGGCTGAAGCAAGAAGCTTATGAGCGCCTACCCCCAAATTCAGTGCAATAAAGTACATTTCACACAATGGTACAGAAAGAACAAAACATCAACAAGACATCATCCAAAGAGCTACATTAGCACAGACCAACTTACAAACTTACAAAACAACATTTGAACTGATTATATAATTAATTGAAACGAAGCACAACTACAACAACGATCTTGTTCCATGTACGATGTCTAGTACAAAGTAAGTTAAAAAAATGTGATCATTAATACATTTCTTTCAGATTGTTACCCGTGCCAAACATTACCGAGAGCTACTTTTATGTTATAAAGCTACATTAATACATATTATTATACGGCCCTTCACAATGCGAGTAGAACGCTCCAATGATTTGGATGTGATTTCCCAACGTTCTACCGGTCATTATTTTTTGATAGAAGACCTCTGAAAAAATAATGACCGCTGCCAATGGCAACGGAGTTCGTGCTTGTAATACAGGCTCGTGAAGTTAACAGGAGTCCGACTTTCAACTTACCCAGAGATTCACCACCATTCCTCCTCTCCAACTGCACCTTCAACTACGTAGCTAGGCTAGCAATAAGTAGCTAGCCTTTCTGCTACTAGCCTCGCCACACTGCTTGGAGTCACAACAAACGCCGCCAAGCAACGCGCAAACTTTTGGGAACTATTTGCAGCGGAAATCATTAAATAAACCTTTCTGCCTTCATAAAAGTGTATGAAGTTTATTTGTGTAGTTGGCAAACAGCCGTATAATAAGCGGGATAATGTATAGAACGCCGGTCATTATCGGGAAAATAAGTACTGACGGGGCGAACTGGGTCTTGTTTCGCCCTGAAGGTACTTATTTTCCCGATAATGACCGGCGTTCTATACATTATCCCTTACTTATACTCCGAGATCTTGGTGCAACCTACCACACAACACCAGCTTCGCTAACGCTAATATGGTGGATGTCGTTACTAAGGGGCTACGTCATGAATACCTGGCTTGCCGTCTTCATTAATACTATGCCCCACATAGTCCAGGAATTGAACTCAGGGCCTTCTTTTTTGCTCTGCCCCTGTGCCTCCTTCGTATGATCAAAAGCGCATTTTGCCCTCAGCACATAAGCGGCTCATGTGTGGCACAGTAATAACCCTTTTATTTCCCGTCCGTCACTAACATTGCGGGCGCTGCTTTGTGTGCTGCTACTAAACGAGTAAATACTGCAGCGATTATTACACCAGAAGCCGGCGAATTAAATGGGGTGTTTTGTTTACTCCTGTAGGACTCAGCTCCAACAATGTGCAAATTAAATATTAATGTTTGATAATGAAAAAGTCACGACAAAGTGAAGAGCCGGGGCTGTAATTAGCTGCGCGCGGTGGTACGGGTGTGAAAGGCAGAATATATTCAAGAGTTTTTGACCGTGCGGATGGAATTAAAGGGAGGAAAAAATACAATTGATTCAGCGCATTTCCTTTCTGCTTTGGTGGATCAACTGATACCACTTTGGCGTACCTAAAAGATAATTTTAGTTAATTTGGCAGAGATAGAGGAAATGGAGAAGAATGACTTGGAATAATGGAGTGCATTTTACATTAAAGGGGGGGTATTATGTAAAATGGACTTTTTCAAGCTTTATATCATGTTATTATGTCATTCCCTCATTAAACACATGCCTGGAGTGTTGCCTTGGCTCATTCACATATTTTTGAGTAATCAGTAAAAACTTAGACGGCAGCCATTTTAGGTGTAGCTATGCCTCAGTCCTCCTAGGAACGCCCCACCTCCTGGAGACGCCTCTGGACCTTTTGTCACCAGCCAAGCCACCAACCACTGCTCCTCAGCTCAGCAGAGCCCCCTCCCCGCACAGCAGTGTTGTTTAGATGCCACAGCAGTGTGCTGAAGGGGGCGTGTCGGAAAGCTTCTTAAAGAGACAGAGGCCTATTTCAAGACGTTCAGTACAGCCATTTTGAGAGAGCAATTTTATTCAAGGCAGTTATTTTAATTTACTGCATATACAGACCAACAGAAGGTTACGTCATCATTGTAGTATGCTGGTGCTATGTGATTGAAAAAAGCATAATACCTCCTCTTTAAGGGAAGTTTGTGTTGTGTCAAACCACCTTCCTTGTTTGTAGGGTTGGACGATTTTGGAAAAAAAATGACGATCAAAAGAATTTTCCCCATATTGATTGATCTCGATTTTCGATTCTATTTTTAGATTTAATGATGAAAACAATAGATGTGGCCTTCCTGCACCAGTGAGCAAACAGATGATTCGACCGGACTGGAAACTGTGCTCTAACTCTGTCCTGCCGCAGAAGCAAAGACGAGCTCGACACCTCACAGTGGCCAGGTAGGCACGGTGAAATCATGTTCGATTCCAGCGGAGACTTTTCCAGTTTACGGTCTCAAGTGGCCGACGTCACAGAGAAGTCACAGAGACATCTCCGTAACTGAAAAGACGTCTCAGAGACGTCACCACGACTTATCTGTCACGTTGTACGGAGATGTCGGGACATATAACACACAGAATATAATATGCCTGTCCCTACACAAGTCAAACGCGTGATAAAAAATGTCAATACTTTTTAATGTAATAATTAGAAACAACATTAGACTGACACTGGAACATATACCAGAAAGAACTACAGTGTAAACCTGGGATTCATCTCCAATTACATCTTTAAAAGTCAGATTAACGACGTAGTAATTCTTTTTTAGATATACTTTGTCCTATCAATTGTTCTTTTTCCTTTGGTAATGCATTTAAATGCTCTTCATGGCAAACTTTGCTACGTCTGAAGCTGATGATTGTATCGTTATGAATCTGTATCTGTTGTACCTAAACCTTACAATTTATTATGCTATGTAAATGTATATTGAGTTGAACACGGGGTAGGCACTTACAAGCCTACTCCATTTTGAGCATCCGGAATTGTATGAATTTTGAAAGACAAAATGAATGTAAAATTGCTCAAACTAAACTAAACTAAACTAAACTAATCTCTGAGACGCCGCGGTGACGTAATTTGGGTGGGATAGGCCCTTAACGCACTACGCGATTATTGACATCGACCTTTATTAAAATTGCGATTCAGATTAATTGTCCAGCCCTATTTATTAGTCGAAATGCCTTATTTCAAATTATATAACGGAAAATAAAACTGAGGTACTTAAAAGAATGAGAAGCAACAATTATCTAAGTCCACTTTAACATTGTCTCATTCTTTTAAGCATCATATTTTCTTTTAATTACCCACTGTGAGACTATGCCAGGTTTTTGTTGTTTTTTTTAAAATCCGAAATGCTGAATATTTTGTCTGGCGCACTTGGACACAACACTCATTAAAACTAAAACAACGCGCCCTGGTATTATTTACTTGGAGGCGCCAGCGGGTTGCCGTTCTGCTCCGCCTGGCTCTCCACAGACCACCTGAGGGCAAGCCACATCTCTAGTTTGTATTTGCCTCTTTAATTATTTATTTAGGCTAGAATTGTGTTTCTCGCTCCATCAGATAATTTGCGTCCTCGCACCTTTTTCTCATAACCCCCGCAACCCGGCCCGTCCGCCCTTAGCAAAACAAATCACCGACACGAAAAACTCCCTAATGTTCGAATCTTTAGCACTTCAAAAACACAATTATGCTAATGCTAAGAGAGAGTCGTTCGGCGTTCCCGGCTCTGATTTAGCGCGGCCCTTTTAGCGCGGGGAAGCTAATTAGGAGCCTTAATTAACATGTGCAACACAAACTGCGGAGAGAGGGGGAGCACGAGCTGTCGATCAGTGGGGAGAACAGTGGGATGGGGTGGGGGGGGGAAGGAAGAGGTAGCGAGTCTGAAAGCTATGCAAATGAGGCGGGGAGGCGGGCTAACGTCGCTGCAGCGCGGTCGCCGGCGGATCCGCAAATAGCTCTCTGACCTGTGGACGCACCGGAGTCAGCTCATTAACGGGGGAGTATTAGAGTGGCACATCATGGTCAGAGGGCATCGGGAGGGGGGTGATTAAAACGTGCTCTTGCCGGAGGGGGGGGGGGGAGAGTTTATGGCGCGGTTTTGGGCTGTGCAGGGGTTTTCAGTTAGGTTAGGTTTATTACACTGCAGGCGAATAGGGAACATCTTTTGCTGAACATGACGTACTTATTGCAAGTTTTCTGTCATTTTATGTTTTCGTATAAAAATAAGGCGTAGAAATGGCCTAAATTACCAATTATTTTCAGTGACGAAATCTAAATAATGGCTAGACCCAGATTTAAATGCATGGTTTTATGTTACTGACATATCAGTAACAAAGATTTTTTCAGAGGGGATTTTGGATCTTGTTTAGTTTTTGAATAAGCTGATCATACACTGTGTTCAAAAATGATTATGCAAATTGTATTTCAGTGTCATAAAGGTAAAAAAAAAAAGTTTTTCAATGAAACTCATGGATGGTATTGTGTCTCAAGGCTCTTTGAATCACTGACATCGATCTAAGATGCCTGTGATGATTAGTTAAGCCCAGTTAAGGGAAAAACTACTGAAAAAGGATGTTCCACATTATTAAGCAGACCACCATTTCAAGCAATATGGGGGAAAAAAGGATCTCTCTGCTGATGAAAAACGTGAACTAGTTGAAGGACTAGGTATGAAAACCTTCGATATTTCATGAAGGATCAAGCGTAATCATCGTACTGTTAAGAGATTTGTGGCTGATTCAGAGCACACACAGGTTTGTGCAGATAAAGGCACAATGAGGACGGTTTCTGCCAGACAAATACATGGTAAATGGTAAATGGTCTCAACTTATATAGCGCTTTTCCACCTTCATTAGGCACTCAAAGCGCTTTACAGCAAGGATCCACTCACCCATTCACACTCTCATTCATACACCAGTGTACACAGACACTGGTGTACATCAGATTAAGAGAACAGCTGCTACAAAGCAGCAAACAGGTATTTGAAGCTGCTGGTGCCTCTGGAGTCTCCCGAACATCAAGGTGTAGGACCCTCCAGAGGCTGCAGTTGTGCATAAACCTTCTACCCGGCCTCCCCTAAACTGTTCATTGAATGCTCATGAACAAAAGCGGCTGCAGTGGACCCAGAAATCATTTTTAGTGCATTTAGCTTTGACTTTATTGCAAAAGGCTTTCACTGTGTCGCCTGCTCCATGGTTTTTAGTATAAAGGAAGTATGCCAAGAGGTTCTGCCTTTGTGGTGTTAATAATATAGAATTTACGTAATAAAATGGCATTCAAAAGTATTATTGGACTTTCTGCCACCTATAGAAATCCCTGAGTATAAGAATGCTCACAAAAGCACGATCTTTACAAATTTTACATCATCACGCAAAACTATATAAAGTCAAATCAACAAATGAAATTATAATAATAGAGTCTACTAATATTCATTGAGTGGAATTCACTTCAGAATTTGGCCACCAGCGGACCATGGCAACGTCCTGTTAGACTTCCATTACAGATCTGTGTTGCTTCATCTCCCCCATTAGCCAGGTCTCTTGCATGAGAGGCAAAACAACGATTCTAAACAACCCATTACAGACGACCACTTTCTGACAACACCCGCCGTCCCGCTAACGTTTTTTTTACAACCAGCCTCGTTATTATTTCTCTGGCACAAAGTATCGTCATTGTTACAGCAGCTCCGGCAGCGCTCGTCTTTCGCCACATGCTTTTGCCGCAAACTCATTTTTCACGCTGAAAATATAGACTCAGGGCCAATTTTAAAACAACAAACGGAAATAGGAAACGGAGCGCAGAGGAGGAGGAGGAGGAGGAGGAGGAGGGGAGGGCCAGGGTGGTTATTACGGGGTCTGGCTAAAACAAGCGCTGCTTTTGTGTGGCTAATCAAAAGTGCATTTTGTATTTCAAGGGCGCAATCAATTTTGAGTGCTGCCAAATTGCAAGGAAATAGATTGGTTCTTTGTGCAACTTAAAACTACGGCTTTGGAAAAAATTGACTTTTATTTTTTTAGCTTCTTACCTGTAAGTGTATCTTTGAGTTTTGCGTCTCGTCTTTGGCCTTTTCTCCACAGTGGTCTAGCTGTACAGTAACAGAGCAGTTCGATATGGGATATTTGTGGTAAGTAATATATCGGCCTTGTCCACACGTAGCAGGGCGTTTATAAATCCACCCTCTGTCTCGAAAAAAAAGGCATTACTCAAATCAAAAAGCGTCAAAATAGCGACAAAACCTAGATGGAGACAAAAACGAAGGCAACAAAAAGTGACGAAAACATCATCAAAAAAAGCGATGAAAAGTTACAAAAATGTGACGAAAACAACCGGGCAACACGGCAAAGAAAATGATCCGTTTCGATCAGTTTTGCAGATCTTAGCTTTCAAAATGAGGCAAAACACCATCCACATTCATAGTTCATATCTCTCCACAGGTTTCTGCACAGTGCATTCACTATTGTTGGCAGCTGTACATGCAGGGGTCCCAAATGAATAACAGTTGTGAGACAACATATACCGTGACAAACCAAATGCATTTTGCCATTTTTGTAATCTTCCATCCAGAGGCGTGCTGGCCATAGGGAGAGTCGGGACGTTTCCCGGTGGGCCGCTCGGTTCCGGTGCTTCTGGGCCGGGCCATCAGAATAAAATGATGAAATAATAACAGACTCACAGTTGTGCTATTCCAGGCCTAAAGGCTTTAACTGGGCTGCAGCAGGAGCATGAGCTGCTGTTCCAGATATAATGAAGTAACACAAGCGGAACTGTCATGGAAATCTATCAAAATAACGACTGATGAATGAAAATCTGAAAAATATTCGCATCGAACTTTTCATTCTTGTGGCAGGGATGTGAAATTTGATATTGAACTAACTCAGAGGGGTATTCAAGGGTGTTTAAGTGGAACACCCCTCCGCTTTAGTTCAAGTTAGTGCAGTCCAATCCAGCGGAGACAAGTGTCCGTGTGAGTAAAGCGAGAAAAAGGCAGTGAAAGGTAGAAAAGTGGACAAATAAATGTTTTTATCTACATAACTTGTGCTGATTGTGGGTTTGTATCAGGCTCAGACTGTGTGTGCAGCACCATGTGAAAAGAGAAATTGTTAGAAAATTATCAATGTGGTATTTGATCCAGCGACCTCTTGTACTTGAGACCAGCGCACTATTACGGAGCTATAATTCCGGGCCGGTCTTCTCCATATTCCCGGGCCGAAATTAGGTCCCAGCACGCCCCTGCTTCCGTCAGATAAATAGCACAGCATGCAAGCAATCACATATGCAATCACATAGCACCAGTCCATAGCATACTACAATGATGACGTAACCTTCTGTTGGTCTGTATATGCAGTAAATTAAAATAACTGCCTTGAATAAAATGGCTCTCTCAAAATGGCTGTACTGAACGTCTTGAAATAGGCCTCTGTCTCTTTAAGAAGCTTTCCGACACGCCCCCTTCAGCACACTGCTGTGGCATCTAAACAACACTACTGTGCGGGGAGGGGGCTCTGCTGAGCTGAGGAGCAGTGGTTGGTGGCTTGGCTGGTGACAAAAGGTCCAGAGGCGTCTCCAGGAGGTGGGGGCGTTCCTAGGAGGACTGAGGCATAGCTACACCTAAAATGGCTGCCGTCTAAGTTTTTACTGATTACTCAAAAATATGTGAATGAGCCAAGGCAACACTCCAGGCATGTGTTTAATGAGGGAATGACATAATAACATGATATAAAGCTTGAAAAAGTCCATTTGACATAATACCCCCCTTTAAATGAGTCACATATTTGACTGAACGCTTTAGCAAAGTGTTTAATTTAAGTGAGGGGACTAAACAGTTAGCCAATAATCAACCGTTAAGGGCTCGGACTATGCATCCCTAGTTGCTTTATAAACTTTACAAAACATAAATGCAAACCAAACTAAGATTACAACTGACAGAGAACGTATTTAACTTTTTCTACAGAGTAAAACGATGAGGATTAGCATATTTGACTCAAACTGGGTAGCTGACACATGGCGGGTACTGAAACCCCATCCTTTATTTCTGAGTTATGCGCACAAGCTCAAAATATTAACACCATGAAGCAGCGCTTAGTAGTAATGTCGGCCCCTTAAGACCTGAAAGCTTCACGTGTCATTTTTTTTTCTTACTGGAAAAAGGACAAGCTGTGATGTCTGCTCTCCAACATAAATAACCTCCAAAATGACTCGACGCGCCGCTCCTGACACCGCAGATACCTCTGCTGTCTCCGTAATAGCCGGCCTAAACTTCGGGCCTGTCATCCGTCACGTTAACGGGGCAATAATGTACCGCTCGGCGACGTTTTGAGGGCGGCTCACCTGAGTGCTGTGGACGGAGGGGGGGGGAGGCACCGGGGCGGAGGCAGGCTTCAAACTTTCCAACGTCACCTGTGGACAGCGAGGGCAGAGTAACAAGGACGTTAAATAAGGCATTTTCAACATAGCGCAGAGTGAATTGTCATTTCCCCACAAAACCTCCTTCCAGATTCTTTTGCCGCGATGTCAAGGTGGGCGAAGACAGAAAACGTTGTCAAGAGCATGTCTTGCATTTTCTTTTTGCACAACATATTGGCTGTAATTGGGGGCCCTTGTGTCGGGACTTGCTGCTGGAGGCAAGACTTTGTAGAAGACTTTTACAGCTTTGTTCCAGACTTTGAAAAGATACTTTTACCTCAATGTCTAAAGCGACTTTATTATACAAAGCAGCTGTAGCTTGCGTTCATTAAGTGTAGCACAAAGCCCTGAAATGCTTTGTGCTACAATTGGAATTTCAGGTCAAAAAAACGTGTCCATGTGTTTTGTTTATTTGTAAAGCGCAGTAATGCACACTCCAGAACAGTAGATGGCGCTGTGCAGGTGTACTTGTCAAATGTCATGTCACTGACTCACAATAAGGAAGAATGTTTGTCCCTGTCGCTTTGCCGTTCATACCACTTCTTTTAAAGGATTTGTACTTTCTACTTTGAATACTTAAATGCAAGATATTTAATAAAACTCAAAACACGTGGCAAACTTGGCGGCCATCACAAGATGGCCGCCAAGTTTGCCACGCCAAGTTTGCCACGTGTTGCCAAGTTCACTGACAATCTGTGCGCGTTAGGCCTGCCCGTTCAAACTGCTCCACTTGCTCCGTGACCAGACTAACTTCCCTGCGTGGAATGGACAGGGAATAGTATGAGAGAGCCAGGCAACACTGGTAAATACATATAGCACACTGTAGTGTCCAAATGCTTTACTCCAGCATTTACACTACTGCTCAAATTTTGGGGTCACTTAAAAAGTCCTTATTTTTGAAAGAAAAGCACTTCTATTTATGAAATACAGTCTCTCTAGGCAGTCTAGACATTATTAATGTTGTGAATGCCTAACTGGAAACATGTTTTTTAAATGGAATATCTACCTAGGTGTGCAGAGGCGCATTCTAGCAACCATCGCTCCAGTGTCTAATGGTACATTGTGTTAGCTAATCATATTAAAGGGTAATTGATGATTAGAAAACCCTCGTGCAATTATGCTAGCACTGCTGAAAACTGTTATAGAACTGGCCTGGGTGACCCCACACTTTGGAATGGTAGTGTATATAATGTCTCCATTTGTTTATTATGGAAAATACTGTTCACTTTTCTAAGGCAACGTTTTCTCATGTAATGTGTGTCAGGAAAGTTGCTAAGGGTCCAATGATTTCACCTTGGCAGAAAACATCTGAAGAGTAAATCGTGACCCCGCAGAGCTGAACAGGATGTTTTCCTCTTTGTCGTCTGTATCCATAGTCAACGCCATTTTCTGAGCCCCCTTTAAATCCCTTACAATTCTACACTATTTACTGCTGTTTACAGTGGCTTATCCCTTCAATCCCCTGACACAAATCTCTAAACACAAACCTGTTGCCACTGATTAAGTCCAAACATCATTATCTCTGGTTTTACATGAAAGCTCTGTTTATCATTAGACTGGAGAATACGCCGGTCCCCCGTTGGGAAATTTGACTCATCCTTCAATGTCAACATTTTTCTTGTTGACGCCCCTTTTTTTCCAGTGATGAGCGAAAAATGGCTCTTTGCTGACTAGACTAGGCGCATTGAGTTGCCTTGTGTATGAAATGCGCGGTATAAATAAAATTGCCTTGCCTTGCCTTGCCATGATGTGATGTTCACGTTGACGAGGAGAGTCAGATATGGATAGAAATTGAATTTGGAAAAACAAACCTGCCGATCGCATACAGTAGCAGTGTGAACACAGAAAGCATATTGATGTAGGGCTGACACGATAGTTACTATATTGACTGATCGTTCAATAAATGACAAACAATACATTTTTGAGGTCTATATTTATTGTCAGTAAGTGTTTTCCCCATTTTTCTAATGTAGTACTTTATTTTGAGCCAAAATAAGTTGTGTGTCATTGTATTTCATGTTCATTGTGGGATACGGTACTTTAAGCTGAAGTACTTTTTGAACAGAGCCCAACTGTCATTTTTAAGCTTTAGAGTTGGAGTTAGGCATTCAATGATATTGTTTATCGTGATTGTTTCCTGCCTCAGTATATTGAGCTTTATATTTAGTTAGATCATGACAGGCCTATGTTGATGAACGAATGTGCAGACAGCGCACTGTTACTAAACACCCTCAAAGCAATGATCAAAGGATAATGACACTTCTACCGCCTTTGCTCTGCCCAATCCCGTCAGATCTTGGAAGCTAAGCAGGGAAGGGCCTGGTCGGTACTTGGATGGGAGACTGTTTGGTAACACCAGGAAGCCTAGTGAATGTAGTGAGTGAGTGAGTGGTTGGTGGTGGTCGGAGGGGCCGATGGCGCAGACTGGTTGCCTCGCTTCCGTCAGTCTACCCCAGGGCAGCTGTGGCTACAACAGTAGCTTACCACCACCAAGTATGGAGTGAATGAATAATGACGACAGTGTAGTGCTTTGAGAAACTTGGTAATACAGGCTTGTAAAGCGCAATACAAGTGTAAGGCATTATTATTATTATTATTACTTCTGCCCATTGTGTTGTAAAGTTTGATACAACTCTAATTCCAATTTCCAAACTGACTAAAACTAAACTCAAACCTTTTGAGTTTTCGTCAACTAAAACTAGACAACAACAAAAAATCATATATAGCTATGATAAAATGAGTAAAATGTGACAAAGCATTTTTATCCAAAAGGCTATAAGACAAAAACTAATGGGTTTACAGATAATGATGATAAGTCACGAATGCCACGAATCCACATGGAAGTTGATGATTCAGGGCAAAGGTTTCACACGCAGTCACAGACTGTTATCACGTGTTAGGAATAATGGCACAAACGACTGAGCACTGCCACCAATACTGGCCCACACTGCTGGCCAGTGGGCTTTGGGAATACTCGTGTCCTGTCAGGAATCTGTTAAGAATATAAGAACCAGGCGAATGTGGTGCCTATAAAAATAAATAAATACTTTTCAGTGGGTTGCGAGCTGTTGCGAAAGCATTGCTTTTAATATTATGCACAGAAAAAGTATAGAATCACTACTTGAGTTAACATGACTGTTATCGGGTTATTCAAATCAACATTATTTAATTCTTATTCAACAACGATATTTGTGGAAAAGACAATATTTTGCATTATATCTTACAAGTCCTATTTGGGTCGCTGCTTGTCACCCCAGGCAGCTAGTCCTCCTTTACCCCCTCTCTTGTTATCCAACAGGGACGTGTCCTTGCCCTCAAAAGAATGGGCTGTCTCCCTCCTTGCATCCTTCAACACCTTATCCTCCTGGCTAGTAGACCGCAATGATGAAACCTCCAAGGGTACGAAAGGGGGAGTGGTTTATCCCATTACGTGTGACATGGTGGGATGTGACAGGAAGTGCAATGGGGAAACAGCTCAACCATTGAAGAAGCTCCTCCACCAACATCGGTGCAAAACATGATTAGTTGTCAGGTAAGTCCAGTTAAGAGAAAAACTACTGAAAAAGGATGTTTCACATTATTAAGCAGACTTCCATTTCCATCAATATGGGAAAGAAAAAGGGTCTCTCTGCTGATGAAAAACGTGAAATAGTTGAATGCCTTGGACTAGGTATGAAAACCTAGTCCGTTTATCTGTCAATCTAATGGCACAACAAAACGTATCCCTCGAAGCTAAGAATAGAAACAGAACACGGAAAGGCCTCACTCTTGTCATGAGACAAATGTTTTCTGCACCAAAGTCACGCTAACTGGCCATACCATTTTCTACAGTCACCCGCTGAAAACCCCGTGTACGCCGCGCATTTGCATTAAAATCCCCCAATCAATCCCAAGGTGCTTGGGTTCCGACGCGGCCTGAATACGCAATGCAACAGGACTCCATTCATATGCATCACCAGCATTATTTCCAAGGTCAGTGACTGTTAAGTGCGTATAAAACATGTTCCTGGGTAATGATACAGCAGGAAACGTCTGCGCTGGAGGACGACTCTTAAAAAGGGGAAGAGAAGACAGAGCCGTAACCTGCCTCTGAAGGAGCGGAGGGAAGTGATTAAGGCGACAGGTCCGGGTAATAGATGCAGTTAGGCTATAGAAATGTACCAGAGCCAAGTTCTGTTATGCATTCTTCAGACTTTTCAAACTTTTGGATACACAGGAGTTTTATACTTTTAAAAAATGTAAAAGTGAGATCTCGATTTACCGGTCGATATTCCTACAAAAGGGACATGTCATTTATTGTGTTTTGGCTACTTTCCCCTCACCACTGGGGCATACATCAACCAAAGAAAGGACTGTGGAGAGCCTCTGTCTAATCTGTCACTTCTGTAAATTCTCAATAATCCTGGTGATCGGTTCAATCTCAGAGGGTGAGGATGATACACAGTGGAGGCGTCACAAGAGGAGCTACAGGAAACAAAACAGGGACAAACGAGGAGGTATCCAGGCAAGACTCCCAGTGAAGCCACACATGCCTTTTGTCCCTACTAGTGTTCTGGCTAATTGATGGTCACTAGAGAATAAAACAGATTAACTGCTAAACTTTTCCCAGAAGATGGTGTAAGACTGTTGTGGAGTGGAGGGAGCTTTGCAGAAGGAAGAGGAGGAAGGAGGTGGAGCTTATCAGTACAGGACACCACGCTCTGAAACAGGGACAAACCCAGGAGACACTGCACCATTTCAGAGGATCAGGAGACTGAAGGCAGCCAGATCTCCTAGTCAGGTTGGCTCACAGTGGCAGTGTGGCTCAGTCGCAGCAGCTCAGGACTAACACCTGAACACTATTTCTTTGTACACATTGTACAATGACAAATAAAGCACTCACTTACTTACTTACTTATACAACTGGACTAGAAGTTTTTTGTACAGACCGTTTCGCTCTCTATCCAGAGAGCATCCTCATGGCAGTTTTTCGTGCCGTTGTGGGTGTTGATGGTGAACTGGCTATGGCCTGTAATCTAACCAGTGCTTCGCAACTGGTGGGTCAGACTTGGGACCAGAAACTGGGTTGCGGAACCACTTGTAGTGGGTTGCGAGCTGTTGCCAGAAAGCATTGCTTTTAATATTTATGCACAGAAAAAGTAGAATCACTACTTGAGTTAACATGACTGTTATCGGGTTATTCCTATCATAATTACAGCTTTTGAGGCTTATTTAATTCTTATTCAACAACGATATTTGTGTCCTATTTGGGTCGCTGCTTGTCACCGCAGGCAGCTAGTCCTCCTTTACCCCCTCTCTTGTTATCCAACAGGGACGTGTCCTTGCCCTCAATAGAATGGGCTGTCTCCCTCCTTGTATCCTTCAACACCTTATCCTCCTGGCTAGTAGACCCCAATGATGAGACCTCCAAGGGTACGAAAGGGGGAGTGGTTTATCCCATTACGTGTGACATGGTGGGATGTGACAGGAAGTGCAATGGGGAAACAGCTCAACCATTGGAGAAGCTCCTCCACCAACATCGGTGCAAAACATCTTCTGGTCCAGTCTAATAGAAGGATATCCAGTCGGGGGTGTTATGCTTTTGCAGGTATTTGGTAATAATCTCTGGGACATTTTAATCATTATCTTACACAAACACACGGTTGAATCCAGAGCAGCGGCATTAGGGGGAAAAACATTGAGCTAGATACCGCTGAAATAGAGACAGAACGCTGGGGTTAAATCGCTGGATGGAGGAGCCATGGTCATGCACTGTAGAGGAGCGGCTCGCTGCCAAACGCTCGCATTAGCGTCAGACATTGCGTAGCAGAAAGTTCACGGCTTGGGTTTACTTCACTGACAGTGAAAAGAGTCAACAGAGCAGAAGTGCTTTGGATCATGATAAAACGATCCCACAAAAATGACCGATCATCGGCTCTGGAGATCGTAAGACGGTCTAAAATCGTCATATCGCCCAGCCCTAATTGTAACATAGACAAAAACTCTAAAAGACAATTTTACATAATGCCCCCTTTCAAAATGTTCACAAATAATCATGTGGCTGATAATGTGGGCTTGAGTAAAACATATTCACAGACACAAAAGGCGCGGGGTTGGAATAGATTTCATTGATAAAGTGTGCGGCGGCCTGTAATTATTTCCATCGCTGAAGCGGTTGTCAGAGGCTGGGACCTAAAAGTGCCTGCAAATGCATGAGTAATGAGACCTCGGCAATGAGTGCACTTAGCTTTGGATGTGTCCTGGAAGAGCAATAATCTGCGGCAGAACTCAAACTAGTTATGTCCGTAAACAACAAGAGGCGGGACAGAGGCGGGAAAGGAAGTGGGAGAAAGGGAGGGAGATGGAGAAAGAATGAAAGAGAGAGATGGAAAAAGAGCTGAAGAGGACAGTTTATGTTTGTTGTCATGACTATATGGGGTCTCACACTTCTTGTATGGGTCGGGGAGTTTGTGCCAATATTGGATGTTTTATGCTTAATGTGTAATTCCTCATGGTGGCGCGAAAACAAGCACCAACCTCCCTCTGTCTTGTCTTTTTCTTCGAACTGCATTTGTAGTTTCTGTGTTCCACAATGTTTGTGAAATTCAGCAGGTTCTTATTTACTGCAGAGAGTCCGTACTAGCCATGAAGAAGCCCGTTTTTTTTTTAAGTAAACAAACAGCTAGCTTTTGAGTTAAAGACATTTGAGACCTACACATTTCTTCTCCTGAACACTGAAGAGGCACCAAGAGCCCCCACACCTGCAGCACAGTGGAGGCGTCACAAGAGGCGCTACAGGAAACAAACAAAAAGGTCAAATGAGGAGAATTCTGCGCAGGAGGAAGAGCGCACTAATCATTCATGCGTGTCAAAATGGCTGCCAGACCTGTTTTATACCTAAAGGTCATGTGACATGTTCATGTGACCAGATAATTGCTCAATCTTAAAGGCATAGTGTAACACAAAGAGCATAACAAGACAGAAAAGGCATTTTGATTGGACTTGGATGAATTATGTTTTGTCCTGAGGCCTCCCACAAAGCTTTTCATCTAAATTCTGCCATACTAAATAACACAATAAAATCAAGCTCCAAGCACGGTTCAGAAACAAAGCAAATTTACTGTAGTTTCATGAAAGGAGGAGGCGGAGAGCTAACCAGTGCAGGACACCACGCTGTGAAACACGGACAAACCCAGGAGGCGGGGCACCATTTCAGGGCTAGTACTCCGGTTTCCCTGACCTCCAAAAACATGCTGCTCAGGTTGGCCCACAATGGCGGCTCAGGACTAACCCAACACAATTGTACAATGACAAATAAAGCACTTACTGATACAGTAGTTCACTAATTGTTTTCTCAACAAACAAACAAAAGGCTAAAATACAATGTTTATTTACAGGCAACATTTTCCTATTGCTCCCTCCTGTTGACCAGCTCGGCACAGAGACTGCTATTTTTGCAGTGGGTGATTGAAGAATGGATTTGGATGAGGACTTCACCTTTTTAGATCTTACTGTATGTAGCTGCCTTCAGTCGACATCTCCATGGAGACGAGCTGGAGGTGTCCCGCTCCCAGTAAAGTCACAGTCAGGTCCGAGGAGAGCTGGGCCGCTCGCAGCAAATAAAATTCTTTTTACAGGGTGAAATATTACGCGGTGTGGCTTTAAGCATCTGGACCGTTTTTAATGAGTTGAAATTCTCAAACTCTCTGCGTCAAAGTTCCCATTAAAAGTTTGCGGAAGATTCATGGGGAACCTTCCTCCCCTTTTCAACACCATCATTCATGAATCCCTCCTGTCTCTCTTAGGGCTGGACATAAAATTGATCAATCTCAATTTTTGAATACATTTTATTTTTTCACGATAAGAATAAATACATGGGTAACGCTTTATATTAAGGGGTGCTCGAGACGCTTCAGGTGAACAGGGAAAATAAATAAATGAAGAGGTATCAATTTGAAACTTTCGCTGAACATTACAGATATAAATATAAGGAAAAAAATATATTGCAAGTTTTCTGTCTTTTTGTGTTTTCATATAAAATTGCCTACATTTTCAGTGACAAAACCTAAATAATGGATAGACCCAGATTGAAATGTATGGATTTAATTTAATGCAAAAATGAACAAACGCTGACCTTTGTCCCAATTTGACCGAAACGTTGCAGCAATAAATGTCTTAAAGAGTGAGACACACCGTCTCAGGAGCTTTTGTTTTTGCATTAACTGCCCTGCCTTACGCACCTGTCGCCTCCCGGGTGTGCGGAGTCTTCCTTAGCAATGGGTTTATTTATTGACATATTAGTAACACAGATTTTTTCAGAGGGAGGGAATTTTGGATCTTGTTTAGTTTAAGTTTAAGTGCAAAAATCTGTAAAAACTCACATTTTGATTGTTTGGTTCAAGCTCAATAATCAGGCTGGAATTAGATATTAAAAAATCGTCTGAATTGTTTTTCTTGAAATATTATCAAGCCCAAGACTGGAAAGTTTGGAGTCTGTAGGAGCTACTGTAGTGGCTAATGTGTTGCATGCATTTTGAGAAAACCCGCCCTAAAGTTTGAGTGCATGACTCTTTTCTCCAGTCTTCCATGCGGCGGCAGAAGAAAAATACCATAATATTTGGATTATAGCGTCATCTCGGGGAGTCTTCAGGACACGTGGATGTAAAATCTGTCAATATTTGTGAATGAATGCATGAGGGGAAACCGGCTTGCGAAGCAACGCTGAAGCTCCCTGGATAGCTCCTTCTTGCCCGTGACAAAATGTCATAAAATAAGCATCGTACAGGCTAAGTTTTGTCATTTTTATACTGATGTTAAGGGGGGAAACTAGCTAAAAAAATCTCCACTTCGACCACTGCGTGAAAAATCAATACTTTCACCGGCCGTGTCTCGCCTTAAGTAAATAAAGCGATACCAATACATGTAAATGGTAATGGTCTCAACTTATCCACCTACGTTAGGCACTCAAAGCGCTTTACAGCAAGGATCCACTCACCCATTCACACACCAGTGTACGCAGACACTGGAGGCAAGCTGGGTGAAGTGTCTTGCCCAAGGACACAACGGCAGTGTGCACCTTCAGGAGGCGGGATTCGAACCCCTGACCTTTCCGATCATGAGACGACCCGCTCTACCATCTGCGCCACCGTCGCCCCATGTAGCTGATTCGTGGACAAAGGATTTCCTCCAGTTTCATTGAACACAATAATAATCCATTGTCTCATCCAAACTCCAAAACCAGGCACCGTTTCTGCCAAAGAAACGGCTGTAAACCTGACAATCATAAACCCCAATGACGACTAGTGAGATTCCGATTAAAGTTTTATTAATTGCCCAGCCCTAGTCTCTCAAGAAGGAGGTGGGATCAAAGAGGGAGTGAGGACAAGGAAGAGGGGGCGATTGGGAAGGAGACTGAGGGGGAGGGCACAAAGGAGAAAGGAGAGCAGAAGAAAGAATGTAATAGTGTAAAAGAGAGAGAGAGAGTTGTAGGAGTGAGAAAAAACCCTCAAAATGGCCGCGCGACTGAAGTCGGCATCAGAGGGGCCTTTACAGTGAACTTGATTAAAAGAAAATTACTTGCAAGTGCTCTCGGCTGACTATGGGAGGCTGAAGCGGGAGGGGGGGCGTACTCACACACACACACACACACACACACACACACACACACACACACACACACACACACACACACACACACACACACACACACACACACACACACACAAGAAAAACTAAGGCTTTAGGAGTCAGGAAACAAGATGAAGAAATGCCATGAAAGATGGAGCCCGCGGAAAAAGGAAGGAGGAGGCGATATTGTGACACGCCGTGCAATATGACCGCCATTATCACTTTCAATACGTTTTCAGTTTAAATAACTCTGTGGAGGGGGATACATTTCAAAAGACCAGGCCGTGATGAAAGAGGTTTCGTTTGTGCGTCAATACAATATGAGAGCAATGTGTCCAGAAGTTGATCGCGTTAGAGAAAAGGCTCGGGCCAACTCTCAGTTTGTCATGTTGTCAGTTTGTCATACTTTGGAAGATTTTGACAGAATAATGGGATTGTTCCAGTTTAGCCTAATTCATCAAACCATTTCAAAAGGGTAACTGCACATTCATAAGTTGAGCACTGAAACCATTGGCGTTAGTGATGGGATTTACGGCTCTTTACTGGGAGCCGAGTCTTTTGGATCAGTTCATTTCAAAGAGCCGTTCAAAAGACTGGCTCTTTTTAATATAAATCTTTACTAACGCCAGCCAGATAACACAATATCTAAGATCACAATGGGACTGATTGTTACACTTTGAAAAACGTCTTTGTGACTAAAATCTTGCGCCACGAGTAATAAAAAGAGGCTGCAACTGTCAAGTGACTGACAAGTAATTTTTAGTGCATTTAGCTTTGACTTTAGTGCAAAAAGCTTTCACTTGAGTGGCTCCCTTCAGTAACTGAAAAAAATATCAGGCTCTTTTCACAATTGAGATCTGGTTTGAACCGTTCACCTTAAAGAGCCATTCAAAAGAGCCGCTCGGTCATGAATGTCACATCACTAATTGGCGTCAAGTCAAGAAAATACATACAGTATTGAGAGAGGAGAGAGGAGGTCCGAGCCACAACCAAGTAAAAATAGCCTGTCTGCCCTGATGAAGACCTAATCGGTCGGTGTTGGTGTCCGAAAGTTGTGCCTCGGACTTCCTCTCTCCTCTCAAAATATGTATTTTGCACATGGATTCTTGAAGAACACCATTGCGAACCCACAGCAGCGCTCACTCTCCCCCTTATTTGTTTCACGAAAACACAGTCAGTTTGAATGACTCGATCTAAACATATACTGGGGCACTTCATGAAGAGAAAAATATAAAAAGCCTTTATTATTTCATGGCACGCATTAGAATGGTTCAAGAGAAAAAAACTCCAACTCACGTCAGAATGGCTCACAGACCTGTTTTATACCTAAAGGTCATGTGACAGGTTCATGTGACCAGATCAATCTTAAAGACATAGTGTAACACAACGAGCATAACACGACAGTTACAGCGACAGAAAAGGCATATTCATTGGACTTGGATGAATTATGTTTTGTTCACAATGAGGCCTCTCTCAAACCCTACCTCTAAACCTGCCATAAATAAATACATTACATCACGGTAAAGTTTCAAGCACGGTTCAGAAAGGAAGAAAGTTTAGTTTTATGTGTAGAAAGTGAATGAATAACGAACTACTGTATAGCGCATTGCGAAGCTGTCAAGTTTGTAAAGTCAAATATAAATCAAAGCCAATATTATCATCCGGATTGATTTTGCCATTCCGCCTCCTTTTGGCTGGAGTTGGTACCTCGCACCGACATTCTGGAATCAAGATTGAGATGTTGCTAATTAATATTATTTTTAGATCAGTAAAAAAATCCGGCTTGTACTTTTTGAATTGCCTCACTAGCGCAACAAAACCTGCAAAAAACATCACCCCATATCTCTATGTGCGGCGTTCCGCGGCCGCCCACACGAAATTCCGGCCCAAAAATATACTTGGTGAACCTTTAGACAAATAAAGACATAACTTTCTATGCTTGTACTCTGTTTTGACATTTGCACTGTGAAACTATCCGCCCCCAAACTGTCCTAGTTCAACTATAATTGCTGCTCGTATCCGACTTGGCGCTGAGTCTTGCTGGCAACGCCATAGCAATACTCTTCTTTTTGTATAAAACATGATCTCCCGTGTCCCGAGTGGGCACAATCGCCAAGGTGTCATGTCCCTTACAAATAATGCAACATGCTCGGGCCGTCACTTAACCTGCGGTTGTTCCTGTGATTTGTCAAAATGCTTCCTCCATCACGCCACACCTGACACGCGTCTCCCCACCCCCAGGCCAAGTTTGTGGGTAAAGAAGTAGTAAAACAAGAGGGAGGGGGGGGGGGAATGACAAGAGTGAAAGAGCTGGCGTTTTCGTGGGTGGCGTTGTCATTGGGCTTATATTGCCATCACCGTCTCTGGGACACAGACAGCGGGACGCGTCGGGAGCGATACTCGGGAGATGGCCTGGGATGGAGCGGCGGGGTGTGGAGAGAACGTGGGCGATCCGAGCCGCCGTCTTTAGATACGAGGTCGTAAATCACTGCTTTGCCTCTCGGGCGCGATCTCTCCAGCCCGCTGCCTGTCTGTCTGTTCTCTGGTTCGTGAACGCTCCTGTCTCTTGTGTTGTCAACGGGGTCGCCATCGATTTTGGGGGAATGGGTTGTTTGGTGGGGGGTTATGTTATCTGTCTGTCCCTGGCACATACATTCAGTTGCATTGTCAAAGAGGAAAAACATAGCTGGCGTCTTTTTAAAGAAGACATATCATAAACAGACTTTCCCTTTGGCTTTTCCGGATGTGTTGCATAATAGACAGAACCTGTAAGTATCCAAGGTACATAATTTTAAAGGTTTTCATTTTCAGGGTCCTTGTTAGACTTGATATTTTATTAGCCAAGGTGGTCAGTAATTAAGTAAATTCCTTTGAATGAATGACATGTTTTATTTTGGTTGCTCACATTCAAAGTGCATTTTTTTTGTGCCCACCCTATATACTACAACAAGAAACCAACTTTTTACATTATATTCACATTCTATTACAATCTACCTGTTATATCACATAATTGATATGAATTGATGATCACGTTGCATTATAATTCGCAGCTTAAAAAAAATATAAAAATTGCTTCTCTTCCTTGTGCTGAGACACTGCCTCTGCAAAGCGCCACCTATTGTTCTGAGTGTGCATTATTAAGTGTAGCGGCGTAGAAAGCATTGTGTTCATCTTTCAAATGTAATGGAGTAAAAGTCAGAAGTTGTGATCTGAAATACTGAAACTCAACTTACTTAAGTGTCATTAATCACTGTATCACTACTAAAAACAATGTATCTTGTGGCATTCCCCAGGGTTCTGTTTTAGGACCAAAATTATATATTTTGTGTTAGAATTATATTTGTTAAGTACCCCAAAAAATGTATGCTTTTTTTTTTAATACCATGGGAAAAATTCTAAAATAAAGGTGTGTTTGAAATGGAGCAAGTTTATGAAACTAACTTTCTGGGGGTAATAATAGATCATCAGATTAGTTGGAAACCACAATACATCAAGAATAAATTATCAAAAACTATTGTCATACGCTATAAAACTAAACCTTTACTATCATCGAAAAGCCCCTTTGAGTGTCCAAAAAAGCTCTATGTAAAACCGATGCCTTATATAAAATATAAAAATTGCTTCTCTTCCTTGTACTGAGACACTGCCTCTGCAAAGCGCCACCTATTGTTCCAAGTGTGCATTATTAGGTTTTTAACACAAATCCCATTGACAATTTTACTTTTTTATTTTGTAGATGTGTTGTGGTGTAGAAAGCATTGTGTTCATTTTTCAAATGTAATGGAGTAAAAGTCAGAAGTTGTGATCTGAAATACTGAAACTCAACTTACTTAAGTGTCATTAATCACTGTATCACTACTAAAAACAATGTATCTTGTGGCATTCCCCAAGGTTCTGTTTTAGGACCAAAATTATTTATTTTGTGTTTGAATTATATTTAAGTACCCAAAAAAATTACAACAATTTTTTTTTTTTTTTTTTTTTAATACCATGGGAAAAATTCTAAAATATAGTTGTGGAACTGAAATGGAGCAAGTTTATGAAGCTAACTTTCTGTGGGTAATAATAGATCATCAGATTAGATTAAACCATACGCTATAAAACTAAACCTTTACTATCATCGAAAAGCCCCTTTGAGTGTCCAGAAAAGCGCTATGTAAAACCGATGCCTTACTTAAGTCGCCCCTATTAAAAATGTTATCCCTGAGCTTTCAGAATCTCATTTTTCAGCAGGTCCCTATTGTTCTTGTTATAAGTAACATAATACCTCAGCAAACAATCTGTGCAGAAAGGAGAATTAGGCCACTGACAGGATCAGCAAAAGTGAAATATTTATGCTGAGGTGCCCAAAAGC
The DNA here is from genome assembly GCA_007210695.1 of Neogobius melanostomus. Taxonomy (NCBI): domain Eukaryota; kingdom Metazoa; phylum Chordata; class Actinopteri; order Gobiiformes; family Gobiidae; genus Neogobius; species Neogobius melanostomus. The sequence goes on from VHKM01000057.1 coordinate 5,997,328, forward strand.
AAGTTTAAAAGACATATATGCGTATTCTTTTCAAGGAATCAAAAAACTACTACTTCACTGGGCGTGCTCTATTATGCAAAATCGACTTTTTAGAGTTTTCAATGTTGTTCTCTCATCAAAAACAGACATTGAGTTGCTGTTGTTTTTTCCCTGGCCACTCGCACATATTTGAGTAATCTTTGATTCTCCCCCAGAGATTACGCTTGGCTTTCTTCACTTCTTCATCTCCCACTAAGATCAGTCATTTCATCGCAAAGTAAAAAACACTCGCCGAAGCTTCAGTATTGCCGGTCTACTTCCCTCTTTTATTGAAACAGCTGCCAAGGGGAGCAATAAAGCCCAATCAATATGCAAGACTTCCAAGGTTCTACATGTTGAGAACCAATTCTAAACAACCTGGTCCAGATGCCTCCCTACCGACTTTTGACTCAATCTCAATGGAGGGCCAAATTAAACTCCTTGAAGGCCCAAGTGGGGCCCTGGGTCCCCACATTGGTCACCCGTGAGCAACCCGACATTGCACTTAAATATCTGTCAGTCTTTTCTACTGTCAGCGGTGCTTCGAGCTCAAGTAGAGAAAGCCGCGGAGTGTGTCATTGGGAATTCAGTCTGTTCGGCAGCGCGGCGGACCGGTGATGCATGCTGGGAAAGGCTCCAGCCGTCCCCTGAGGCTTTAAAACAACCGCGAGACGCCATTCAACGGCTTCATTCAAATTCAAAGACGCTACTCTCAATCTTGGGACTAATCACAGACCCCACAGTGTTCATGGAAATCAGCCACAGCGCTCCAATGACGGAAAAAACGTTTGCAAATTCCAAATGAAAGCCAATGAAAATGATGCTGACATTTTGAAGGATACACCAGACTAATGGGGTTTTCATGTATGTTAGCGGCGAAACAGGGAGCCCAGAGGGAATAAAATGCATGGCTGAACAACAGGCAAGGTTTTAGCGCGCTCACAGGAAAGATCAACATGTAGGAGCTCTAGTATACACCGGGTTTGGACCTCTGAGACTGTTCAGGCCGAGACACTTTTAGCCAATAAGAGTTTTTTGTCCAAAGAGGATGGCCCGGCAGCGGTTCGCTCTCCAGCCTCGCTGCAAGAAGGTTTGGGTTTGGCGTTTGAAGGTCAAGGTAGAGGTTTGGAGCCAGACACTGGGCCGCTCTCACTGAGCCCATGAGTTATGTGGTAAACAATTATACAAGGCAATCCAAAGCAGAAATCCCAACAAAGCTATAACTTGCTCCTCAAGTCAACAAGAGCAAGTCAACAAGAGCAGTGACAGATCAGGCGTCTTTGGCTAAATCCCGCTGAAGCGCCCTTCCCGGTGAGGGGGGAGGGGAAATACAGTATTAAAAGCTTTAGCTCGGTTTCCAAAAGGCTTTGTGAACGGGAATTGCGCTAGTTGGATAAATTAAACAATGTTGGAATTTTGGTCCCCAACCGGACCAAGACATTGGGATCTTCCTCCAGGCACAACAACACCGCTGATCCAGGCAAGCCCGGTATTTTGCGAGCATATACTGTACCTGCTGCGTCAGTGCTTGCAACGCTGATTGAGGCGTGGTGTGCAATAACAGCGCAAAATCCACTGCTTCCCATTTGCAGCGTCTTCTCATGTAACCTACTTCATTCAGCTTTTAGGCTTTTAAGGTCTTACAGGACAAACTATAGGGAGTGGAATTTATACATTTTTATCATATAATTCCTCTTATCACTCCGGTTTTTATTGATTCTCTTATCGATTGCATTTAATAAAAAATAAAATAAAAAAATAGGCTATATAATCTCCTCCTGGAACCGCCACCTTAACATGGTGGAGGGGTTTAAGAGCCTGAATGATCCTGGAGCTCTGTTGTCGGGGGCTTGGTGCCCCTGGTAGGGTCTCCCATGACAAACAGGTCCTAGGTGACGGGTCAGACAAAGAGCGGTTCAGAAGCCCCTTATGAGAGACCAACAGGCCCGGTTAGAACCATGAGGCCGTCCTTCTGTGGACCCACCACCTGCAGGAGGAGCCATAGGGGCTGGTGCAATGTGATTTGGGGAGCTCCAACTGCTGTCCCCACGACCCGGCAACGGACAAGTGGAAGAAAATGGATGGATGGCTATATAATATGTTCATGCTTGTAGTTTTTATGTAAACACGAGAGTTGCGGCCAAAGCGGTATTGAAGTAGAACCGGTTTTCGATTCATCCCTATAACTACAAACTTTATTTATCCCACTGAGTTAAACACGCTCTGGTGCAGTCAGAGTGCGTGGCTGTGCACGCAGAGGCATGATCAAAACATCAGCTCGTGCTGACGGCCCCCCACCCCGCCGGCCCCGGTCCACAGGAAAAATATTGGTCTGTACGAGGAAGAGGGGGGAAAAAAGCTTGAAGAGCCATGTTGTAAATTACATTGCCATTCACCATGGGTGTCTGTCCAGCCCACAACCAGCCCACTTACTGTGTCAACTCAGAAGCTGAAGATTCTACAGAGCGCCCCCGACAGCGCCAAAGTCTACACAGACAGACAAAATCAGACCCATTGTATTCATTGTTTGAGTACATTTAGCCAGAGCTTTTTAAATGTGTTGTTTTTATTAGAAGTCACCAGAAACTCTGATATCATTTTATTTGAGTGTCTAATCATTGAATCAAATTGCAGACTTGCCACTCAATTTGCTGCTGTTGCCGTGATGGAAGGACATCACAAAGCTTACTTATCTCCTGCTTATTTGGTGTCTGTGCGTGGACAATATCAAATACTTTTACATTTCAAATGGATTTGAATCAAGATATATGCGATTTAGCATAATGACAGTCATTTTGGGGCCAAAATGAGATATTTCGTTTTATTCTCCATATGTTGCTGCATCTTAAGTTATCATGGCTCGGTCCTCAGCCAGTAGGAAGGTTTCTATTCACTGCAGATCGCACCACAATATTTAAAAGTCCATTTGATGAGCTTTACATGGAAGAGACCGTCACTTCTCATGCTCACGGGGTTTAGATATTAATAAAAGGGAATTATTTACTGATGCAGGATAGTTTCATGGTAAAAGCAGCACATTATTAAATCATTAAATCGGGCCAGGAGGAGAACCAATGATATTGATCGGTAACAAAGAATGTTTTCTTTTTTTCCAGCGAGCACATGCAGCATATTGAATATTGAATTTGTTTTATTTATTTGATTGAGAACAACACTATAAAGACACTACTCTTAAATAAGTCATAGGAAAAATGCTAATTTCCACTTCTGCAGACCTTGGACAGGTTGATGTTATGAGAGAATCAAAAACCCTGTTTCTTATTAAGGGTTCTATAATGATCCTTTCTTTGCAGGACCCAGTGGTATTGCGTATCAGGTATGTTCAGAAAATGTTGCAATATTGTATATATGAAAAAACAAATCAGTGCTTAGGAAATATGATGCACTGTTATATTTGGTGTACAGTGTCAGAATTAAGTTGTTTTAAATGCTTGATACAATGTTTTTGCAAGACATTTGTTCCATCTTATTGTTTTTATGAGTGTTTTCCATGTTTTACGTGACCTCATCAGCCTTTATTATAACACCTGGTGACCATTCACCAAAAAAACCTGTCCTGACGAAAGCACGAATGTGTCGAAATGTTGAAATGGATTTTTAAGGATTTGTCTCTGTTTTACCACACAGATGTTCGTCTTTTTGGAGTGCTTATATTACTCTCGTGCTAGAAAATCAGTATTTATCTTTACGCTTATTATTATCAACCTCCATAAAAATTTGGCGAATTTGCAAAATCATTTCTACAATATTCCTTGAATATACAAGCGTTAAAGTTATATGAACGTCTGTCCAAACCAGATATAATTAAAACATGCAACATAACGTTATGTTGAAAGCTGTGACCAAAAGTAACGTTCAGTGGTTTTGTTACAGTTTTATCATTAGCTGCTCGTCCACTGGGGACGCCATTACTGTCTTCATCTCCCATTCGAAGTCGTAGCAGCCTGGAGGTCTTCCGAGTTTACAAGTTGTAATTACCACTTCGAGCGGCGTTCCAAGGAAATTTACCAGTTACCAGTTGCCTTAGTCTGCAATCTGAGCTGGAAACTTTAATATCGCTGACGAAGCCTTTCCGATGAGAGGCAAAACGTCCTACACTTCAACTACAGATTACAGAAGATGACTCAACCTTCATTGAAGATGGACAACTCCAACACAGACATACTTTTAATTCTGTTTTAAAATATTTTAGTAGACGAGTTTAACACGGGCTCTCTCTCTCCCTCTCTGCTGGTCTCTTCTCCCCTTCTCTCCCTCCCCCTCTCTCTCTTACCATCAATATTCATGGTTAGGGGTTGTCTCGTTAGTCTTTGATCCTCGCGTGCGTTCTGCCGGAGCATCGCCAACAACACAGCACCGTTTGAAGTGTCAAGAGAACAGATGCTGCCATTGATCTCGCCGCACTGTCTTCATTCACCCAAACCCATCCATACATACACATATACAGATGCTGCCCACAGGGGGCTGCGCATAACTGCATCTAGATAAGAGTGCATGCCCTCTTTAGGCGTGTAGTGCAGCCGCAAGCAGCCGATGGATTCGGAAAGAAAATATGTCGAAGGCACAACGGAGCTACGTGCAGCTACACTGAGGGATGAAACTACCCAATAATATAGAGTTCAAAGTCATCTCTTCCATCTCATATGAACTATGGTCTAATTATTTCCTCAGAAAGGCGTCCATCACAGATCTGTTAAATGATGATGACGACATTATCATTAGTGCTGTATGCTTTATGCCCAAGCGAAAATTCCATATGTGTTCAGACGTTGTAAAAACCCAGCTGTTCAGAACATATCGTACACCTGTGTCTACAGCCCCACTGTGGTGCAGGCTTCTCTGCAAAAGCTCAACGTGGCTTATAACGATGCATTCAGAATCAAAAAGTGCCAGTCTGCTGTTTTCTCCGGCTCGTGAGTCGTGAAGAAGATGAAGATGGTGATGGAGATGATCACGCTTTTCTGCACACTCAAAGATGCTTTAAAGTGCATATGACACATTAGCGTCATGTTTTTCCTAAAACACAGTTAACACGATTATATTTAAGATTTTGCTAAAGATTATACCCAGTTTTCTTTAGTTTGACCATTTCTGTGATGTTTATGTTTTCACTTCCTTATTGGACACCGACAGGAAGTGACATCGAAGAAGGTAAACAATTTTAAACTGTTGCCGTGCCGACCATGTTAAGTCAATGGGAAATGAATGAGTCAAACTGCTATGGAATGTTTCCTTCTTTTATGTCACTTCCTGTCAGCAGCTTAAAAATGGAAAAAAATGATGCAACTGATGAACTTGCAACTGATGTAATCCATCTAAATAAGTCATATTTTCAAGAGCATTAAAATCTCATATGCACTTTAAATGAAATTTTTCAATCACTCTATACTCGGTGGTGGTAAGCTACTATTGTAGCCACAGCTGCCCTTGTGTAGACTGACTGAACCGAGGCTACCAGTCTGCGCCATCGGCCCCTCCGACCACCAACCACTCACTATTCACCCAGGCTTCCTGGTGTCTCCCATCCAAGTACCGACCAGGCCTTTCCCTGCTTAGTTTCCAAGGTCTGACGGGATCGGGCAGAGCAAAGATGAAGATGATTATGAGGATGATGAAGATGAAGATGATGAAGATGATGAAGATGACGAAAATGATGATGCAAAAGATGATGATGAAAAAGATGAAGAAGACGATGATGAAGAAAATGATGATGAAGATGATGATGGTGATGATGAAGATGACGACATCACATTTTAAAGTGCCTAAAGTTTAAAATTGAGGGCGGGGGGGGGGGGGGGGGGGGTTGGGGGGCTGAAAATTCTTTAATGGTGGTAACTATGGTAACTGTCAAATGCATATACTATATGTCTGTATTGGTTTACGGCTAATATCTCTGTCGTTACAGGGACAATCCACTTGATATAAAAAGGGTCACAAAGCTGAACCTCTTCTCTGTCAGCACGGATAAACTAAGGTGCAATTGTTTTCTCCTAAAGGCGTTCAAAAGTCATGACTATATTCAAAATCATTCGGTCACATAAGAAGGTCTCTGATGAATGTGGCAGGTTTGTGAATCCAATCACGACTAAATAATGTGAAATCATGACATCATCAAATTCGAGAGCGTGAATGCCTATAGAATCTGATGAAGTCATTGTCTCAGATGGAGGGCAGGAACCAGAACAACTCTATGTTTGATGGAATGTTTGCAAGTCTTGGGAAAATATTATTTGGGCATTGGAATGGTAAAAACGTAAAAAAAAAGCTCAATGTACAATAGATATTTTGTTGTTGCTGCGCTCATGGTATTGAAATGTGGTATTTGAGCATTATGGATGGCATTACTTGCTTCTGCCTGTATACAATTATTGCGCTGTTATTTTCATTCATTGTTGTTTTCTTTGAACCCCTCTCTGTTTTACTTTGAACACTTTTGTTGAAATGTCAATAATAAGAAAAATCTCTATTGGATAGTTTCTGAAAGAACATTGAGTCCCAAGAGACTAACCTGTACAAACAAAGCATAATAATAATAATAATTTGTGAGGGATTAGGTCTCCGATCCTGCCATAATTTATCTTATATTTATCCTTTCAAGTGACTAATATCACACCCACGTTTTGACACCACTTTTGAACACCTTAATGAGAACATAATGAACCGTAGTTATTTGTGCTGACAGAGGAGACGTTTCACATGGATAGCTCCAGTACGAAGATATGAACAAAAAAACAAAAAACATCAGCATTTTCAGTGTTGCCATAGTTACCGCCATGGGAACTCGTAGCTGCCCACCAACTCAACTTTAAGTTTAAGGCTGTAAACATTGTGATGTCACATAAATGCAACCTATACAAAGGGTTATACAGTATATGACATGTACTACGATCTGCAATTCAATATTACAATGCCTGACGTTTGGTGAAATACTTTGAAAACTGCCCTGTACCCACAGCCAAACTCAAGGTCTGGGAGGGAGGGTACTTTAATTTGAAAAAGATCGCGAGCGTTTTCTTCGTGCTGGCTTGGAGGAAGAAAAGAGAGAAAACTGCCGAAGGCTACCGCTACAGCCTGACCCGCCCAATCTGCAGCAGCTTCTCCAGCACAATCCCCCATGGCGTAGGCACTGTAGCATCTTATGTACCTCGTACTATAGAGGGGTCATATACAGTATAGGAGAGAGCCAGAGCAGTATTACCAGCAGTAAATTGCCCGGGCATTGTATGGAAGTCTTATTCAAGTGCAGCAGGTAATGATGCTGTGCGCAGAAAGGGAAAATGGCCCCGGCGGCTATAAGCACCGAGGAGTATAAGATATTAAGGGCGTGATGTCAAACAGCTTAATACACGCGAGATACAGCAGGCAGCGCTAAGTTTTTTGCCTGGCAGTTTATAGAGCTTTCGACCTTTTCAACCTAAAACATAGTTGACAAAATTATATTTAGAATTTTGCTAAAGATTGTACCCAACTTTCTTTAGTTTGGCCATTTTTGTGACGTTTATAGTTTCACTTCCTTATTGGACACCGACAGGCAGTGACGTAGATGAAGGCAAGCCATTTTAAACTGTTGCCGTGCCGACCATGTTAAGGCGATGCACTGCAGGTGAATAATATGGAAAAAAATATATGTAGAGATATCAATTTGAAACTTTTGCTGGACATTACTGATATAAATATGAGAAAAAATGTATTGCACTTTTTCTGTCATTTTATGTTTTCAGATAAAAATAAGACATTTTGTACATGAAAATGGCCAAAATTGCCTATAGTTTGGGCAATGAAATAAAAATAATGGATTGAAAAATGTATGGTTTCATTTTATTGACATTTTAGTAACTCAGTTTTTCAGAATTAATTTTTCAATTAACTAATCATAAGTGAAAAAATCTGTAAAAACTCAAATTCCGCCTGTTTTTTTGGGTTCAAAGCTGAATAAATCAGGCTAGGAATTAGATATTTATGAAGGACCGAAACGTTGACCATATCCTAATAAACTATTTTTGCAAGGTTGGCAGTGTGCGGGAAGTCATATTTTTTATCTAGGAATTAGATATTAAAAAATCCCTCTGAAAAAAACTTTTGTTAAGTCCAAGCTATAAAGTTGGAGTCTGTATGAGCGACTATAAGGGCTCACCCGCTGCCCGAGTGGGGCCTTCTCTCATTCAGAGAAAACAAGCCCTGAAGTTTTGTAGCGAGTGGAACCTTCTTTGGCTCTTCCGCACCAGGCGTCTTGTAGGAGGAAAAATACCATATTTGGGTGATAGCGTCATCACGGGGACCCTTCACAGGACATGTGGATGTAAAATCTGTCAATATTTGTGAATGAATACCCGCGGGAAAGACGGTCTTTCGACGCCGCTGCTACTTCAGGGTTACCTCCGCGTAGCAGGCGGACAAATCATCATAAAATAAGCATCATGTGGGTGAGTTTAGTCATTTTTATCTCTGACATGAAAACTAAGATGTAAAGGGAGGAAATAGATAAAAATCTCCACTTTGACCACTGCGTGAAAAATCAATACTTTCACCTGCCGTGTCTCGCCTTAAGTCAATGGGAAATGGGCGAGTCAAACTATCCTCACTGTGAAGTCTGGAGCAGGAGAATCATGGTTGGGGCTGTTTTGTTGCCTCAGGGCCTGGACAACGTGATATCATCAACAGAACAATGAATTCACAAGTTTATCAAGATATTTTGAAGAAAGACCTGAGACATTCACAACATGCACGGAATAAGTAAGTGAACCCCTGTATTAAATAACTGGCTGATCCTTCTTTTGCAGCAATAACTGCTTTTCTGTAGTTGCAGATTAGACGCTAAACGATCAGGATGAAGCTTGGATCATTCCTCTTTACAAAACTGCTGCAGTTCAGTGAGATTCAGGGGGTGTACTTACTTATTCCAGCTGTCCTGTGAATGTTTGCATGTTATGGCCAATACAAATATATCAAATGTAAATGTTTGGGTGGTATTAGTTCAGGCAGACACTGTTTAATCATTCCTGTGACTTTGATGACGATCAACCACATTTAGTGACCGTTTAGGCAGAAATGTGAGAAATTCCAGACGGTGTACTTACTTTTTCTCGGCACTGTATAATATGTCAAGCCCTGTGAAACAACACATTCAGAGACTTTCACGCTCCCATCACAAAGCTCTGATCGAGAATAGTCACAAAGCGCACATTAAGGGACAAAGTAAGCAGCACTGATCGGCGAACAGGGGCGTGTCCAGGTTCCAAAGACGGGTCAGGGTCCCGCTGCCACCCACCTGGTCCGTCCCGGTGGGAAAGTCTGAACACGCCTCTGCCACAGACTCACATTAGCCAAAGCAATATAACAAAGAAAACAAACGAAGACATGGAACTTGATAACTCACCGTCAATTGATCATGATCACCACAAGTCAGGAAGCATTTTAGGCAGTACAGTGTCAACAGCGCACCTAAAGCAGGCACGGGTTTCCACCTCTACAAGCGTAAAAGCAACAGCCAGACATTTCAGTCCTAACATCAGTCTTTGTACATGTGCGTGGATGTCTGCTCCAGCTTAATAAGTTTGTTGTGGCTCGGTAACACACTTCCCATCTCCATCCAAGGCAAGCCCAAAGATATTTTAATGCTGAACTTTTTTCTCCATCCTCTGCTGCGAAGGTTCTTTCCCTTTTAGGTCTCGAGTAAATCGTCCACAACAGTAGAGCTGGCAATTGAAATGAATATATCAATATTACTTCTTTTTTGGTTTGTTCTCTATTGCCCCCCAATTTTTAAATTTTCTCCCCTATTTTTTTAATTATCTTTTTCCTATATTTTCCCCATTTTCCCTCCATTATTAATTTAATTTTTTTCCGATTTCCCCCCCCTTACTTTCCCCTATTATTTTTTCAAAACATTTTGAAATAGTGGCCATACCGCCTTTGCTATGGCCGATCCCGTCAGACCTTGGAAGCTAAGCAGGGAAGGGCCTGGTCGGTACTTGGATGGGAGACCGTTTGGAACACCAGGAAGCCTGGGGTGAATGCAGTGAGTGAGTGAGTGGTTGGTGGTGGTGGGTCTGGTTGCCCCGCTTCCGTCAGTCTACCCCAGGGCAGCTGTGGCTACAATTGTATGCACCAAGTATGAGTGAATGAATAGTGCAATGTAAAGCGTCTTTGAGTGTCCAGAAAAGCCTATATACGTAAAACCAATGTATTATTATTATTTCCTATTATTTCCCCCATTTTGTCCCCTATTTTTTCCTAATTTTCCCCTCCTTTTATGTTTTTCCTCGTTTCTCCCAATTTTTCCCAATTCCCAACTCAATATTGTAAATGTGCATATCTTCCAAACAGCGATTTCAATATTATCTTGTAGACGATATATTCCCCAGCTCAGCCCTACACAACAGTATTTCAGAAAAGCCCAAAAGTCAACATGGCCCAATGTGAATCTGAATTTTCCGGCTCATAACATTTAAACATTTAAACATTTAAACATCCGAACACCAGATCCAATAAGGCTATTCAATCACTATCCTCATTGTGATATTTTGTTTTTTAAAGAACATTAAAGCCACAATCTTTCTGATCTTTTCATGATGCTTTTAACGGTTGGAACAAAAGATAATAAACCCGTTACGGGTCGTGGTCGATCTTAACATAAAATAACAGTTCAAAAGAGAGGGTTGGATGCCTGGACTAATAAATATCAAAGAAAACCATATCGGAAAATTGTGCCCATTTTGAATACTTTGTAGGAGGCTAATGGACTTAATGAACCGAACAGATCCTTTATAACATTCAACATTACCGTGGGCAAAACGCAGCCTCAGACCAATGTAACGGAGAGGTTTAATAATCCTGCACAATTATAACCTCAAAAGGTACATTTCATTACGAGAGAGCTGGCATTATGGTTCCAAGCCTAAAGAGAGATGTAAATAAGATTAAACCTCTCATGAACACAAGTTTGACGTTTCCATATGCAGCGCTCTCTTAAAAAAACAACAACGTTTGGACTATAGGCTGACCAATATGGACTTTGGGGTCTGATACCGATATGAATCAGGTCGGCTGATAGCCGATATATAGGCTATTTTCAGTCATTTAATTTGATGTTTTTTTAATCTGTCAAATGGTGTATAGCCTAACATTTATTATGGTAAAGGTTTCAATCATAGAAATATATCTAATAGAGATCGACAGATGTGGGTTTTTCTAAGGCCGGTGTCGATCTGCACCGCCGATATCTTTGGCCGATATTTTTTTTAAATGTCTCTTCTCTAATCCTGTGTATGATGCTTCTAAACGTGTCAGTGTTAAACTGTGACAGCAGGGGGCGCTGTATATTCATGTTTAGTGGGTGCCTCAGAGGAAGCTCGTTTGAAAGACTCTTCTTCTGGTTCCAAAATGATATACAAAAGTCTACAATATAAACCTGATGTTTCTCCGCTCCCCTGAGGCTCATTTCCATTGCAAAAAACGGGAAGTCTCGATCACTTTCAGTTCCAATAAAAAGGGAGATCGGATATCGGCCGATAGATGATATTGAAAATACCGGCTGGGCCCTATTTTAAACCTTAACCTCTTAACCCCCAACTGAACCGACCACATTTTCTCCAGTTTGGCTTTACCCAAATCTAAAAAACTTCTTGAAAAAATGGTCCCAAAAAAAGAGACGAAATCGAATATTAAAACGCATCAAAAGTGCGTGAAAAACGTACACAAAAAAGCGACAAAAACGTGTCCGAAAAGCTACAATAATACAACAAAAAAGTGATGGAAATTTGGCAAAACCACGAGAAAATGTAAAGCAACGAAAAGGTGACGCAAAAAAAACAAACAAAAAAAACATACAAAAGCGCTTCAATAATGTGAAAAAAACGTAGAGACAACCAGACAAAGAATTAGGATGACTTTTGTGGGCCTAAGCTTTCAAATGAGGCGTTACACTGATGCTTTCCAGTGGAGAAGCTTTTAAACACAGCGTACCCTCCGATATAATTGATTGCCTGTACCTATAGTCGGGCAAACGCAGCGCTATTGTCTTACGATGGATTTTCCCGACCATTTCCCACCTCGCAGAGCGCTCGAGCACTCAACACAGCTGTCCCCGGGTTTGCTGCGGCACAGGGGAACCCGGTGTTAAAAAAAAGAAAAGAAAATCAAGAGCTCGTCGGGAGCATTGTCCTCGAGGGAGCGGCTCGAGCCGATCGATATCGCCGACCTGCCTGATAACATTAGGCCGGCCGTAATGGCGCTTAATGAAGAGAGCGCTGACAGACTGCGGCGGTCGGGTCAGCGCGAGAGTGAAGACCTATAATCAGCCGCAGCCGAATGATAATGGCCATTTCCGCGTTGAAAAGTAGCCCCAAAATGGCTGAAAGATTTCACGAAAGAAAATAAGCTGTTCTTTCGGGGGGGTTTTTTCATTTGCAATTTAGCTGTGTGCGAACAGGGGCGATTTTTTTCTTGTTCCCCCCCCCCCCAAATCCAAAGAAAGAGAGAGACATTTTATGGAACTTTTCCGTCTTCAATTGGCAACTTTCCCCCTAAAACTTTTCATCACTAAATCGCGTCTTCACTGGCGTAAAACGATGATAAATGATGAATGCTTAATTTTTTTAATTTCACTTATTTATTTATTTGTTATTGTTACTATTATATATTTCTTTCCTTTTTTTCTTATTTTTTATTTTTTTTATTTATTTTTATATTTTTTTAACTTAAATTTTTTTTTTTTTTTATCTGTCATGTTACGTAGTATACTAATAATGGACACACATACCTTACCTTTCATTCTTATACAGCAATCATAGACACACGCACACAAATTCAACAAAATAAGTCAACTTAATCATAGCCATTCAACAATGCTGCCCATCCCCCCCCCTCTTTTTTTCTTTCTTTTTTTTTTCTCCCCCTAACCTAACCATCTCTCACAATTCCTACCAAGAAGAATTTGTTATTACTGTACATATTGTTTAAAAAAAAACAATGTTATTTATGTTTACTGTTTTTTTCTTTTTTCTTTCACTGTATTCTTCTTACTGGGTGTTAAATAAAGTTAAAAAAATAAATAAATTAAAAAAAAAAAAGATGAATGCTTAAACATAATCCCATTCTGATAGATGGGTTTTCCCCATTTCCCTCATGGGTTTTCACGGCACTAGAGCATTCGTATTTCACCAAAGTGATACCACAACGATAAAATGCGATTTTGAGAATACTTTGCGGAAAACAAGACGTCTTCACTTCAAGATCGAGTTCGCCGCGTATATATTTTTTATATAGGGTGCACATGACGACGCCTCGGAGAACCACGTTTCGTTTCCTCTACGTTTAAGACATCGTGGGGATTGGCGAGCGCGTCCCCAAGGCGTACCGTCATCGCGTCCCTGGGCAAGACACTCTCGCGGCTCATTTACTCACTTCGGTTAGCGCGAGATCCAGTTGTGACACTGGATCCTCGCGCTCAGTGAAGTCAAATTCGAAATTCTGAAGGAGGTGAGTTCGCGACATCACATATACCTTAAGCACATTATGTTGATTAACAAAGAACTAATAGGTTACCAAACATCTCGCAAAGAGGCGGGAAATTAATAGTCTGCCACTTTTCCCCAGACGCTCAAAGCCGCTTTACAAGTTCATGCATTATTCATTCGTTTGCCACATTCGGGAAGGTGGGCGAGTTTCTTCTCCAAGACACAGAACGCCCTGGGGGTATAGACAGACGGAACCGTGGCGGCCAATCCGCGCCAAATCACCAACCGCGTTCATTCACAGGCACAGGGGTGGAATTGACTCACCCGGGAATATAACAACAGCAGCCTGCACGGGATCGGAGTCCCCGTTTGCCTCTACAAAAAGGAACTTCTTGTCATTTTTTAATTTTTTTAAAGAGATTAAGTTCGGACTTCGAAGCTTAATCTGGCAATTGATACGTGAAAACTAAGCAGAGAGAGGTCGTGCTACGCAATCAGAATGAAAGAAGAGAGGTATGAATGGACAGAACGCGCCAATGTGCCAAGTTGGGGATAGTCTACTCAGTGTCCTTTTGTGTGTGTGTGTGTGTGTGTGTGTGTGTGTGTGTGGGGTCACATTTTCCGGGCGCCCATCAAAGGCAAAATGTCAGGGAAAGAAAACACGACGCACGGCTGACATTTCTGACAAATTAAAAAAAATCTCCTCCTTCCGTTTCTGTCACGCATACCAAGCAACCTGCTGCACTCTGACAGACCCGCCGTACAGAGGGAGAGAGCGGAGACGTACCTTGGGGTCTACTGCTTTGAACTTTCTGCCGGGACAGGTGACCGCGGGTCTGACGGCTGCGCTCTCGTGTGCTCGTCCCACGCCGGCTGGATGGATGGATGGCTGGCTGGCTGATGGCTGGATGCTGCTCGCAGTCGGGTCTTCCTCAGTCTGGGGTGCTTCGCTTGCGCCTCTGCCCCTTTCACTATCAACAGCCTCCACCCCCCCCTCCCCACACCCCTCATGTCTCTCCTCCTCTCTCTCTCTCTCTCTCCCCTAACCCAGCCCACTTTCCCCAGCCCGCCGTCTCCGTCTACATCTCGCCGCATAGAGCCAGACAACAGACGAGAGGCAGGACGTAACGGCTTCACGCTCCGGCGAAAGGATCCCGGAATAAGAGAGGGGGGAAGAAGGAGCAGCTGCCATGTGGGTCAGAGTGCCGCAATCAGAACTGACCTGGTGACATTTCAAAAGTGTGTCCGGATGAGAATATTTGGACAGAAAAAATGTCCTCATGTGTAACTAATATTCTTGGTTGGTGTATTGAAGAGAGATTAAGAAAGAAAGCAATTCCCACTCCATGGTCACAGCGAAGGGTAGATTGATATTTTCCATTAAAAGAAAAATAAATAAATGTATATTGTGCCTCTGTGACCAAGATTCAGCTCTACAATCTGGAGGAAGTCCCCGGGGGCGGGGGTTGCACTGCATCTGACAGGCGACCCCAGCAGTACTAATGACAGGTGAATAGCACACACTGCACTGTGCTATTCACCTTGCAGCTGAGAAGAGAGCACATTACTCCTGTGCTAAAGTCTCTCCCCTGGCTTCCTGTTGAGTCGAGACTCAAATTTAAAATCCTGACAGTACAGTTTAGTGATGTGACGTTTATGACCGACCGGCTCTTTTGGAACGGTTCTTTAAAGTGAACGGTTCGATCTAGATCTCAATTGGAAAAGAGTCCGATCTGTTTTTCAGTCACTTTTACACAGAACTCCCCCAACGAACACAAGGATCAGCCCAACAATGGAGCAGGGACACAAGTGAAAGTTTTTTGCTCAAAGTCAAAGCTAAATGCACTAAAAAGGATTTGTCAGACAGTTGCAGCCTCTTTTTATTCGTTGTGGCGCAATATTTTATTCACAAACATGTTTTTCAAAGCGTAAATATCAGTCCTGTTGTATCCTGTAGTCCTGAAATTTTAGATGATTTAAATCGAAAAAGTGCCTTTTATCGATCGTGTCTTAGATATTGTGATCTGGCTGGAGTTATTAACATTTTATATTAAAAAGATCTTTTGAACGGCTTTTTGATAAGAACGGATCCCAAAGACTCAACTCCCAGAAATGAGCCGTAAATCCCATCACAACAATAGTTCCATATCAGCCAACGAGAGCTCGGGTCTCCAAAATCACTGTGTAAAGGAAGAGCCTTTAGCTCCAAGTTCCAGTTTTATGGAATAAACTCCCAGGACATGTTAAAGAAGCAGACACAGTCTCTACACTTGCACATGCGCTTTGAGGAACTTGGTAATACGACAAGGCTCAAAAGGTACCTCTTCGAATTAGCATATGTTCAGATCAGTTAGGTAAAGCTGTAACCACAGCCTGAAGCAAAGTTGCATTCAGAGAAACACCTGTAGTTCTTCTTACTTTGTCTTAATTATGGTACAATATTTCTTTTATCTGAAGTCTGTTCATCACTATTCACATGGTGTCCCCTGTCCCCCTTGGGAGTGCCCCTGTTTCAGATGGTGGGTCATTGGTGTCGTGGTCTTCAGTCCTGTCCACGGAGCAACCCCGCCTACAGGGATTGGACAAGAAAAACTGAAGCTCCAACAAGGACTGAATGTTCTTCTGCGATCTTGGCCCGTCTGCTGAGGGACTCCCGTCGACCCTGGGTCTCTATAGCCTGTCTGTCCATTGGAGTGGATCTCTCTTGTGGTTCACCCAGTGGTTTCTTTTTTTCTCCCACTGGGTTTTTGAGTTTTTCCTCGCCGTGTTAGAGAGTCTAAGGACAGGGGACACCCACACGGCTCAACACCACCGAAGTTCGAGGAGAGATATTCAGCAAATGGTTGAAAATGGGACCTGAACACATGGCGCTGAGGCCAGAACAGTGTTTTGTGCAGCCGGCTTAACCACTGGACCTGTGGTTCTGCACCTGGCGGTCGGGACTCTCATGCCCTGTGGGGGTCGCAAACAGAAGCGAGGGAGGGAGAGGTGAAGGAGGGTATATTTGTGAAAGGACATAAAGCCTGAATGGATACATAGTGGTTTGAGAGACTACCTCCCTTTTTCAACAGTCTCCTCATATCTACATCACAGAAACAACAGAGCCTTGGTAATGCAAATGAGATCAACATGACAAAATGATCCATGGTTTCAGCCCGGCTCAGGACAATGGTTTGTTAAGATACAAAAAATGGCTTTGAATTATTGCCAACTCTGTGGCCTGTAAGAACTAGATGGGGCTATGACAGACTCGTCCTCAACTCCAACTACTACAGTACCGAGCACAAAGGGGGTCCATGTATCCAAACAAAAACGTACTAAAAGCGGAGCGACTCGGTCAGTTTACCACGTGGCCATCATGCTCCCAAAAGAGAAAATTATTACCGTAAATTTCGTATAAGCCGTGGCAGCTAAATTTGCGGCCTTGTACACATACAGACCGCACTCGAATATAAGCCGCAGATTTTCATAGTGCCGTGCATCCGCTCAGAGCGGCCCATGGTGCAGATGGGGAGAAAGAGACACCTCATCCCGGAGAAAGGTGCAGTTGTGGGCAGAGGGAGGGCAGCAGGGACGGCAGTGATAAACGTGTAAACATGTAAAAAAGGCAGAAATGGCCAGTGTAGCCGACCTCAATGTGCAAGTGTAGAGGCCAACGCACACCAGAACACAGCGCGCCGCGTCATGGCACTTCAGAGGCTTTTTTCAAACCATGCGGGGCTTTACACACGTGATTTATACACTTGTCATAAATAAAAAAGACACGTATGTCCGTGTTGTAAAGAGAGAGTAAACGTGGCTCTTTTTGTAGGTTAATAGTGAGTTTGCGACAGACAGGAGTTTAACATGCTTCCCCTGATGCCTGAGCCCTGACGATGGTTTCTCTGTCTCCACGGCTTCTCTCGTCCAAACAAACAAAGTTCACGCCGGTCTCCCTGTCGGTCATGCCCAGACCCGCCTCTGTGCCTCTGCAGGAGGTTAAAAGCCTGTGTTTTCCTCCACGGCGCCGCGTCTGGTTTCAGCAGAACTGAATCGTGGCGCGGGGTCCAGTGTCGCCGCCCATCACTGCAACCTCGGTGTGCATTCTCTCACAGAGCCTGTTTCTTTTGCCACACGTCAATGCGTTGAGGTGCGTTTCGGTGTTCAAAGCCCTTCGACATTTAGGCTAAAGTGAGCCTTCATCATTTTAAAAGTTACTCATCTACCGTTGATTAGAAGTCCCTTCTCACTGTTGTGTTTACTGCTAGAGAGTGCCTCTAGTGCCTGTTAGCGGCTCTATATTGGCCGCACCGTCATATTGGCCGCAGGGTTCAAAGTGTGGGAAAAAAGTAGCGGCATGTAGGCTGGAAATTACAATACTTTTTAATCTTCAATGAAGGTACTTGAGTCATCTTCTGTACTCAGTAGTTGAAGTCTCGAACATTTCGCCTCTCATCCAAAAGGCTTCGTCAGCGGACTAAAGTCCCGCTCAGCCTGCAGCTTAGATAAAGACCATGAGGAGGAGTTGGGGTGGCCCGGCTCCTCCCCTCTAATCACAGCTACTCTCACCTGTGGGTAAACACCTTTGAAGTAGAGCGTCTCTAACGGCCTGCTCATCCCAGTATCGGTGAGTTATGTCCTATTCATGGCTGATCACTGCTAATTATCTGTCCTATTCATAGATGATCACTGCTAATTACCTGCCTGTTGTTCTTTTGTTAGCTGAGGTGCCGTCTCCTTGCACTGGCCGTGCCCTGTCGGCTTTCCTCGAAGGAGATTGGAGTAGAGTGAGGGAAGATTAAATCTGAGCCCACCATTCCGGTTCATGGAGGGATTTTCTTTTCTGACAAAAATAGCTTCTTTTACTCATCTTTCAAACCAACGTTCTTCTTTAGCTAAAATTTTGACCTCCCCGTCCTCAAAGGAGTGGTTGGAGGTTTTGAGGTGGAGGTGCACCGCCAACTGGGGGCCGCTTGTGCTTTCTCTCCGGTGTTGATAAAGTGTCGTTTCTCCAATATAATGTTCTTTGCATTCTTCTTCTTTGCATCGAATAGAATAAACCACATTGCTTTGTTTGTGGCTCGGAGTTTTGTCTTTGGGATGGACTAATTTTTGTCTCAGTGTGTTCACAGGTTTGTGGTACACTGGAATCCTGTGCTGCTTAAAGATTCTCTGAAGTTTCTCTGATACCCCGGCTACATACGGCACGCAACTCCCTTTCTTCTGGGTTCTGTAGTCTGTCTGTCCTGCTCTTTGGGTCTTCTGCCTTTGTGCTTTAGTGAAGGACCAGTTAGGATAGCCACAGTCTGAGAGGGCTCTCTGGACATGTTGTTCCTCTTTGGTCTTTCCTTCTGCACTGGTAGGCACCTCTTTAGCTCTATGTCTGAGTGTCCTAATGACCCCTAGTTTGTGTTGGAGTGGATGGTTTGAGTCAAACATCAAATACTGGTCAGTATGAGTTGCCTTCCTGTAAACCTCTGTCTGAAGTTGTCCGTTTCCCCCTATGATAACTTTACAATCTAAAAAGGCAAGTTGTTTCTCCTTTGCGTCCTCCCGAGTAAATTTAATGCTGGGGTCCACAGCATTGATGTCCCGCCTGGGAGAGTTCTCTGTCAGAGAGGTTTTTAACCCAATTGGCTGTAGTTTAAGGATTTCTATCTACTTCTTCATTCCCACGCCACTGCCTGCTGTATCTTGGCTGGTTTTGCCCTAAGAGTTTTAGAAACTTACCTTTCTGTCTCTCTTTGGACCTTCTGTGTTGGTCCATCTGAGCCACTTGTGTGAAATGACAAATCTTGAGGAAGCATGTCTACATAGGGTTAACATGGAAGTTGTAGGTGTGGTGGCGTTTGGTCTGTACGCACCTTTAGCTCTCAGTCGTACAGGAGTTGTCCATCTTCAATGACGGTACTTGAGTCATGTTCTGTACTCAGTAGTTGAAGTCTCGGACGTTTCGCTTCTCACTTTTTACTTTTTAATGAATTTTCTGTAAATATATCTTATTTCCTTGAACCATACCTTGATGACCATAATGCAAAAAAAACAAAAAAAAACTGAAATTGTCCAAGTGCAGCCTAAGTGGTCTGACACTTCCAAACCTTTGCTATTCTGACCTTGCAAGATACCATTTTTACATTTGCTAAATATTCTGGTACTTTCTTCCAAATTAATGTGGAAAAGGATTGTAAATGTATGTAACGGTGCTCCTCGGAGACACTTTACATAACACTGCAAGTTTGAAAAATTCACCGCATCAGCTGCACAAGTGGAATATAATAAAGAGACACATGCTGAGGCAGACATGCATCTCTAATGCTTTTCTCTCAAAGTAGTCATGGACAGAATTATGACTGCCACGACACCCGCTACTTTTTAACAAACATCTGCCAAAAATGTTTTCTGTTGCATTTGCATTTATTTTTAAGGTGCATTATGTAACTGTTCATGCAAAGACAAGTTGATATTAGTTGCGGCTGTATGGTTGGTTAGCATGGTGTCTTTACTTACATCACAGAGGCCTCTAAGACTCATTTATACTGCGAGTACCCCATAAGTAAGTAAGTACTTTATTTGTCATTGTAAAACCGTACGCAATTGTGTTCAGGTGTTAGTCCTGAGCCACTGTGACTGAGCCGCGCTGCCACTGAGCCGCGCTGTCACTGTGGGCCAACATGACCAGCATGTTTCCGGTAGGCGAAACTGTAGCACCCGGAAGATACCTGGCTGGCTGCATTCAGTGCTCCTCTGATCCTCTGAAACGGTGCAGCGCCTCCTGGGTTTGTCCCTGTTTCAGAGCATGGTGTCCTGCACTGGTCAGCTCCTCCTCCTCCCTCCTCTTCCTCTTCCTCCTGTGCAGTTCCCTCCGCTCCACAACAGTCTTTCACCATCCTCTGGGAAGAGCTGAGCAGTTAATCTGTTTTCATTCTGTGAACGTTCATTAGCCAGAACACAATAGAAGACATGTGTGGCTTAGCTGCGAGTCTCGCCCAGATACCTCCTCGTTTGTCCCTTCCTTGTTTCCTGTAGCTCCTCTTGTGACGCCTCCACTGTGCTGCAGGTGTGGGGGCTCTTGATGCCTCTTCAGTGTTTCAGAAGAAGAAATGTGTAGGCCTCAAATGTCTTTAGCTCATAAGTTAGCTGTTTTGTTTACTTTATAAAAGCTGCTTTCTTCAAGACCATTATGGACTCTCTGCCGTAAAAATAAAATCAACCGAAGCCCACAAAAACACAGCAAAGACGTACTGCTGTACCAAGGGAGGGGAGGTTGCTACTTGTTTACATGTCGCCATACATCAAGGATCCTGCCAAATTATTACAAAGTGACCAACTAAACTAAGCTTATTCAATATTTAGTAGTGTTGTGTTCAAAATGTATCTTAAATACTTTCAAAATCAAACCTTTTACTAGAAACATAATTAAAATTCCTTAAAACTAACTTTTCTTTGAAAGTAATATTGAAATTCTACTCAGTTTCACTTTCATTTTTATAATTCCAAGTACCCCCTGCTAAGTGCCCAAGTGCCCCTGGTTGGTAAACACTGCTTTAGGACGCTCCAGGATCAGTCATTTTGAAGGTTTCTGGTAGGCTTTCATTGATGATGGAAGTGAGTGGAAGCCACTGGGAATTGGTACATTTCCCACCTCCCACTTGGAAAAATGCCTTGGAACCCCACTCGAACTGGTAAATACAACTTGTAAACTCTGAGATGTCCAGATTTCTACGAGTTTGGATGCGAGATGAAGACAGTAATGGCGTCCCCAGTGGAGAAGCGCAGCTAATGATAAAACTGTAACATTAGTGAAGTGAACGTTATTTTTGGTCACAGCCTTCAACATAACGTTATGTCGCATGTTTTGAGTTATATCTGGTTTTATATCTGGTCTTTCATGTAACGCTAGCATCTTATTAGCTAAATATTTGTAGCATTAGCCGTTTTATTTACATATAACTTCAGCTGGAACGCTCTGAGATCGTAAATCGTAATTTTCATGTGGTAAAAATCCCAGTTGGAACGCAGCATAATATCAATTTTTTTCGTGGATGTGGAACCTCCAATGCTCCACATCGCGCCGTTGTGCCTACATTTATCTATCTCCTCCTCGCTGTGCCATCTATACGCCACCGCTGAAGCCTCTTTAGCGCCTCTTCTCCACTCGGCCTCACGCGGTCACACCCATGCTGCGCCTCCGCATTAGAATTCACATTGATCAACTCCCCCTTCCCATAATTCATTTGTACTCAGGTGGGAGCGCCGTCGCCCGGGCACAAGTGGCTACCCAGCGGTTTGACGAGTGCGATAATTATTCCGACCATATGCCGAGGTTTCAGTGTGCGTACGCAGCGGAAGCCGAGCACCTCGCGTGAACCCGGCCAATTTGCCGCGTCGACTCGACAAACTCCCCGTAATCGTCGATCTTGATGCGCTGTTTGTCCGCCGATCTGCCGCATGTTTGGCCTCCTAATCTCTTCACATCGCGGCACATGAGCGGATATCTCTAGCCCCGCGCACACACACACACACACACACACACACACACACACACACACACACACACACACGCACACGCACACGCACACGCACACACACATCCTCAAAAGCTCCGCGATGTTGGAGGAGACGGGGGGAAAGTGTCACTATGGAAACAGGGGCAGAGGCAGTGGAGACGAGAGGGAGAGCAGAAATGAGAGGACGAGTGGCCACAGGCTGTACAGAGGAATCCACCTGCGGCGTTATGAGAGGATGGACGTCTGACGGCAAGGGCAAACAACGGAGACAGGTCAATGCCCATTCTGGCAGGGCATTGGTCGCAACTGAGCGCCTGAATGATCCTATAGGATCCATGCTGTTGGCGCTGCTGTGTAGAGTCAGGTCCTGATGGGTCAGACAAAGAGCGACTCCTTATGTCGAGAGTAGGGCTGTCAAAGTTTAAGTGCGTATGACACTTTAGACACAATTGTTTGCTAAAACATAGTTAACACAATTATATTTAAGAAAGTATTTTATTACACTACATTTTACTTCAAAGTTCTTTTTCTTGACTAAAACATTCCGTTACTCTTTCCACATGTAGAACATGTAATGAAGCCTAGGTGTTAATTCAACCTGGTAGACTAATTTCAGCATCACCGACCTCCAGCCAATGATCACTCCCGAGAGGGCCACACCTCCTCCTCAGCATCAGCATAAGAGCCGCACCTTCGTAACAGCCAATCATCGCCATCGGTCCCGCTTTTAAGCCCCAGCAATCATGGTCTGTCGCTTCCCAGCTACGCTGCGACCCACCTCCACCCCATCTCCGCCTCTTCCGTCACGGCTTCTACCTGCTGCATCTTCACGGTCCTCCATGCCACCACCAGTGTCCAGGCTCCGGGGGAAGACATCCCTAACTCCAAGCTGTTCATCTACACTGACTCATACATCGATGTCTACCACCGGGGTCTGATCACCAACACTAATGTACATGTCAATAAATCTTTCTAATCACTGCTTTCGTCTGTGTGAGTCTATCCAGGTTGAAATAACAGTTCAAAATGTAATACAATTTTCACTTCTTTGTGTAATAAAAAAACACATTTTGTTATGTTTATAGTTTCACTTCCTTATTGGACAATGACAGGAAGTGACATAGATAGAGGCAAACAATTTTAAACATTTGTGAAAACAGTCAAACTGCTGCAGAACTCAAATAAAATTCAAATAAAAATAACTTGTCTGCCAAACATTTCTTCATTTATTGCTGCTTCACTGAAATAAAATGATGATTATTACTTACAACAGATGTTATCCATCTAAATTAGTCATATTTTCAAAAGACTGTCATATGCACTTTAATCACCAATTAATCGCATCATATGCTTTGACCAAACACACTCCTGTTTCTGAGCACAGACATGACCTGAAAGACAAAACACTTGTATTACATATTGTGAGCCAGGAGTCTCCAAACTTTTTACAAGATGAGGTAGGCTACTTTTATGAAACAACAGCAACAGTGACCTACTTATGCATCAAAGAGCTTTGTCTAATGATGCTATTTCAACAAAAATGACTTTCATTTTGTCCTTATACTCCCTCTATTGCATGACTTTTTATCTTAGGGAGAAAACAAATATTTCAACCCACTTTTGGTAGACTGAACAGAATCGTAGAAATAAAAAAAAATGTGTATGATGAAAATGTTCCATTCCAGCACATCCCTATTGCTTACATTATAAAAAAAAGTGCTACAACTGGATGATGTTGCATTGAGGCAACAAACCAAAAAGCACAGTTTTAGTATATAAATAGAAACTGTGTGGGCACTGTCCTCTGGGTGCCCCGATGGAGGTGTGGTGTTTCTGCTGCGCCTCAGCTGGGCGTCCTGTGGCGGTGCCCTGTGGCAGCTCCCGGTGCAGACGGCTCCTCTGATGGTATTTCCTTACCTGGTTCCTCTGTCCTCATATTCAGCCCTACATCCATTATCTTATCATGTGCGTCTGTGTAGGAGTGTCTGTGTGGTGTGTGTGTGTGTGTGGTGTGTGTGTGTGTGTGTGCGTGCGTGCGTGCGTGCGTGCGTGTGCGTGTGTGTGTGTGCATGCGTGCGTGTGTGTGTGGCTATGGGACGGGGGTGGGGTGAGCAGTATTATTGTCTGTTTTTATTTGGATGGTTGGGTGGGCGGGAACTGCTTTTAGTCTGTAAAGCACTTTGCATTACAACCTTGTATGAAAAGCGCTTTATAAATAAAGTTTTGATTGATTGATTGATTGACTTCATATTAACTATGAAGTGTAACTTTTTCATGCTGTAACATGTTTTCTTTTGTTAATAGAAAGCCTCAAACATGTATTTTTTAAAAGATTTTCCTTGAGAAAATCATTAAACTAACAAAATAAATAGGTTTTATCCAAAAACAATTAAAACATGTATTTAATTATCATAATATTATACAAAGTTTTGTTCTTCTTTCCCATACAATTACAACAAATTTGACTCATTTTTTTACGTTAAATTGTCTGTCCGCAAAACATTTAAAAGAAAATTATATATTTACATAAAGAACATTCAGTTGTCACAGAAAGCATAAAAAACACTAAATACAATTTTTCTGTCTAAACGACTGCCTTAAGGCTATGAAATATATGTAACGGTAATGAACAGTATTTCGGTAATGAATTCATAGACTTAGAGGTGTAAAATGTGGTTCAGAAAAATAAATTCACACATTTTTTCCACTGTTTTTTTATTTTTATTTTTGTCTGGCCCATGTCAGACTAAACACTGAATTGCTGAACAGAAGATGTAGCTGGCATTGGCTCTGGTATCGAGTCCTTGATAGTTTCAGACATCATCATTAGGAAATTTGAATGTTGGTAGATGAAAACAATTTTCCCCAGCACATCTCATGGCACCCATCTACAGTCCACTAACAATCTGTAATAACAAAGGTTTTGTTTTTTACAAGCTTTATTAAATGCTGTCTTTAGTGCGTCTTTGTCTGTCCCTACAAGAAACCCACCTCATGATCAGAATAATTCTAACTTTCTCCTCCTTTTGCCCCCTCTTCTTCACAACATTTCAATCTTTGTCACACATGTACAGGTGAAACTCGGAAAATTAGAATATCGTTAAAAAGTGCTTTGGTTTCTGTAGTTGAACTGTGAAACTGATGTTTGATGGACTCATACGTGCAGAGTGAGATATGTGTAGCCTTTGTTATAATTCTGATTATTATGGCTCAGCTTGTAAAAAACCCAAATAAAAAAGATTAAAAATAGAATATTTTAAAAATTGACTGTAAGCCATAATCATCAAAATTATAACAAATAAAGGCAAATAAAGGCTAAATGCACTTTTGAACGATATTCTAATTTTCCGAGTTTCACCTGTATTACTGTAACTAACCTCTCCAGAGAATACCCAAGCCTTTTCTTTCAATTTCCTACTGTTTGAACAAATAGCAATAATATTCACAAACATCACAATCCATAAAGAATTCTGTATCAAAATAATCACTCTACCCCAGTGGTTCCCAAAGTGGGGGTCGAGATCCCTCAAGAGGTCACGAGCACTGAGCTCCATGCGTTTCCCCCCCATGACTCAGAAAGCAGAAACGTCAGTGCAGCACTGGATGAAAGATGCAAGGGTCAGTCAGGAGCTCAAAAACTCACTGACCTTTGATACACTCACAATAATTACAGACACAGTACACAGGAGAGGAGGTTTACCTTTAGGAGCCATTCAAACCTGTTTGTGTCAACTTGTGCATCAGGCCAAGATCAGCAGGGTATGTAAACTTTAGATCAGGGTCATTTTGGTAGTTTCTTTTTTCATTATGATTTAAAAAGAGGAAACTCAGTTGTTTGACCATAAATGGCTTCACACAACCACTAACTATGAGTGAAAAAAAAAGGGTTTGCGTTATCATTCATATTCTCTGAAAAATAGTCAAATAAAAATAAAACATTCTGCCAGGGTATGTAAACTTTTGAGCACAACTATTAAATCAGCATGTTTTTTTTTTAAATTTCTAAATAAACATTCAAAAATAATTGCAATGTATTTATTTAAAATATATTGCATGTCTGAGACTTGTGCATGTACAGTATTTCCGGCTAAAGCTAAATCAATAGAATACACCTTTGTGTCAATATCACCACATTGCTTTGGTGATAGTGTGATTTTGATACATTGCAATGTAACAAATACTGAGATTCAATTATGACTTGAGCTAATGCAGACACTGCCAACCTCCCTATAACTAACAGTCACTCGGGCTGAGAACTCGGAGAGCATTATATTAACAATGCAATCAGACACAGTGACAATTTTTTTTTTGCAAAGATGCAATGCACAAAGAGTTTATAGCTAGTGCTAATTCTCAACTCTGTCCCTGCTCGGGGCACCCTGAACCTGGACGAAATCGTTTTTTACATTTCTAAACCCTAACATAAAGTTACATATCATGTAAAAAGCTTATAAAAGACCATAGGTGCTGAGAGCAGGAGAAACTAACTTCCAAGCAGCAGCAGGACTGCAATTTTCATAGCTGTTGGCCTCTGCATTTATCCAAATATAGACTCTGAAGTACTGGTCAACTCAGAACATTGGCAGCTACCTGCACACAATTATCACAGTATGCTGGAAAAGTCCATATGAACATGAATGTACTTGTGATTGTAATGAGGAACAAAACTGATATCCTCTCAGGGGTAAAGCCACCCCCGATACAAAAGCATGTACGTACCTTTATAACTTTATTCTTATACAGATATATTATTATATATCTCAAAAGAAATGTTCAGAACATTGCCAGCATTCTGTTCACAATTATTATGACAGTATTCTTCTCCTGGAAAAGTTAACTTTTAGATTATAATATGAACATGAAATGTACTTGTGGTGAGGAACCGCAGTGTTAAAATTGACATCTCCTCAGGGGGTTCATAAAGCCACTGCCTCAACCTGCCCCCAACCCACTGACTCGACCTGAGCTTCTGGTTAAGAACTCGGGGACCATTTTATTAACAGGGACAATGCAATCAGATACAGTTAGAAACAAACGTAAAGAGTTTGTAGCTAGTGTTAATTCTCAACTCTGTCCCTGATTGACCTTTGTACAGTATGGATCAGACTTGACAAGATGCTGTGCTCAACACTGCCTACTTTCATAAGTGAGCTTAGAAAAGACAGTTTTATAATTAAAAGGAGAATTAAAAGGTCCATTGAGAAAAACAGTACAAAATACTGAAACTTTCACTTAGATCTTTATTTCATTTGTTCTCATTTGCACTGTCCCTTTTCAAATAAATACATCTAAATCTAGAATGTCAACTAGAGCCATGCTGGAGCATCTAAAATCATGAACTGGCCCATTATTTGTGACCTTGCAACAAACTCTGGGTCTAATCAGCCTTCTGTTCTGAGGGAAACCTACACAGAGAACTGCCACACCACACAATGCCGTCTGAATCTATTGGAGTATTAACCTTATTCCGCCCACTTTTGCCTCTTTTTGCTTTGTATCGGCATTTCCTTTGTATTGACACTTCCAGTAGAGCGTGAAGTCCGTTCATTAAGCGGACAACGAAGGAAAATGTTCCCCGCTAAAATCTGATGTTTAGATTGAATTGTGTAAAATGTCTAAAGTTCATTTGCACCAACAAGTGCCTCCCAACGGGATCATAAACCTCGTCTTTAAATGCACCACACAGCATAGAAACTTCCTCTACAAAATCAGCTGTTAGGGCAGCTGGGTGGGGGTTTGTGGATGGGGAGCTACTGCCCTCTTCAACTGGCCCGCTCTACACCCTGGCTTTTTAATGCACCTCACTATGTAGGGCTTACATCATACATTATACATGAAGAAAAAAAAAGAGGAAATTGTACACAAATTAATATTATACTGAGGATGGTAATGTCAACTGGGAAGTAGCAAGATCACGAAGTATAATATGTACTGCATAGTAACGTTACCAAGGTTTGTCATTGGTAACATGCTGAAATATATTATATTAAGAGTTGCCTTTTGTTACTTGCTTTGTACTAAACATCGCACATGAAACAAGACCGTGGTTGTCGTGGTGCTTCGTTTCTGTTTTCTATATGAACATTTCAAACAATGCTTTGTAATTTGGTCTGTGTTAAAAAAGCCGCTTTGAAGTGTAACTGGTTCTCCTTTGACATTGATGAAAATCAAAATATGATGCTGCTAATTGTATGATTGATAATGTAATTGCAATAGGATAAAGTTATTATTATAGTTCTGTCATCTAATGTCTTTATGTAAATTCTTTATGTAATCTTGTAAATGTTGTATTGATTTTGGGGGTGGGCGCTTATAAGCTCTTGCTTCAGCCCACTCCTTTTGAGCAGAAAGTTTACTGCTCAAATAAACTAATAAACTAATCTAAACTAAGTCATCACTGCACCGTTTCTCTACGTGGCCTAAAAATGGCTTTGTTTTCGTGTAGTAACTGATTCTGTGTTGACTATAGAAGCGAAGGAGCGGGCACAATTCATGGCGGTCAGAGCCGGTGCTGGCCCTTCTGGGGCCCTAAGCAAAAATCCACACGGGGGCCCTACAGTTCGCATCCCATGGCTATTCGACGAAGAGCGAACCCGTGCACGGTCAAAAACAGTTCCACTGTGCAGTAGAGCAGGGCAGAAGTGGAAAATAATGACCTCAATTCAGGCCCTGCCCCTCAGTGTAAGAACCACTAACCACTTTTTAAAAAAGTGGTTAGTTCCTGACCCACAGTTTGGGAACCGCTGATTTAAAACTAACTGAAACCTGCCCCTAACGGTTATTTCTGTCCCACCGCTGAGAATTAGCCTGTGAGTAGCCCAATTCGTTTTAGACTGTGCACATTCAGAGAACCAGAGTTACTATAGTAACTGTGCTCATGAGAACCGTGTGGATTCAACTCTTCTTTGAGACAATAAGGCCACGTAGAACGTCTTTATACTCTCGTCTATTCGCCAAACTAATGTCCTGATACTCCACTAGAGACAATAAGAAGAGAGTTTAAATGAGTGTGTGGCGATGCAACCTCCGAGCAGAGAAAATATGAGAGCAGCACCCGGGACACGAGAGACATGCAGGCGTGGCCCGCGCAGGAGGGGAGGCGAGCACCGGGAGACAGACAGCCAAGCGGGGACGTAAAGGGAGAGGCACTTGCGCCTTGGAAGTGACGGGGAGAAGGCAATAGGTCTCTCCTGCTCATCCACTTCAGCAGACTGCCACATGTAACACTAAAACACAGCAAAGTAGTCGGAGAGTGAGTGAGCGCTGTCAGAGAGCCTGTCCCGTAACAACGCATTGATCAATCAGTGAAACAACACCGTAGTTTGACGGCTGAGGGGGCCCTACGCACCTTGCGGCTCCGATGGTGGCGCCCACATGGATAGTATTTGGCCGGCAGTTCGAGACACTTATAGAGGATAAGTTCAATCAAATTCGTAGCATTTATAGGGCCACGGTCCTGGTGAAATCCTGGTCTAGTCCTAGTCCCTACCTGCTTTGGTTTCATTATGACTCCTGCTGAAATCCTGCTGCAGATGTAGTGCAGTGATTAAGCCTCTCTGCACTGTGCCTGCCTGGTTTACGGGCCGCTGATGGAAAAGGGCTTTTACGGCTTTTCTCCCTCTCTTTCTCTCTCCTTTTGTTGTGCCAAAGGAAACACAAGATAAATTCACACCTCGACCTCCCCCAGCAAATAAATAGGACTTTATTAGTCTTCTCCGAGGCGCGGCGGATATTGTCGCAGGAAGTTCTTTAATATTGCATGCGTTTGTGTGCATCTAATCCAACAGTTAATCCAATGAATTCGGATGTCTTCTAAGCAGTGGTTACTTTGTTCCAACCCACAAGCATATTGCCTATTTTAATGTATTCAGGACGCCTTTTATTTGGTGTGGCGGAAAATAGTCGGCTTTGTCAGTCCAGCTATGAAATGAAACTCCTACTTACAGTTTATAAATAGCAATGATTGACAATAAGTGTGAGAAAGAGACGTGGTGGGCACAGGGCAAGAGAGTCAAGTGGAAAAATCCATGCTTTCACCTGTAGCAACAAAATATAGGCTATTGCTATACAGTAAATACATCTTTGTGATGTTAATGAAACCATAGTGTTATTGCTGTCTTTCTGTACATTCTTTAACCAATAAAACCAGCTACAGTCAATTAGATTTTGGACAATCAAACATCACCAAAAAAGAGGACTGTGCACTTTGAGTGGAGGTATCCAGCCCTCCAAGCAATTTTATTCGGTCCTTGACTGTCTTTCCACCATTTATATACGTTTTTGGGGCATTTTCCTTGCTGAAATGCGTGCAGTGTATCAGGCACCATGGCCATCCCCTGCCAGAGTGGGCTCGGATATCATATTTCTCATTTTCACTTTTTCATTGTATTTATTTCATTCAAAGGTGACAACAAACTTGCTAAGACTATGCAGTTTGACTGAAAAGGAGCAGAGAGAAGAGCAATCTTATATCTGCCCCTTTGTTAACTTTAAAATCACTTCACATTAGTTCTGTTTTTCTGCAATGGAAGAAAGGTGAGCAGAATTGAGGTCAAATAATCATTGGTCGGCTCTCTCGATTAAAGGGGGGGTATTATGTAAAATGGACTTTTTCAAGCTTTATATCATGTTATTATGTCATTCCCTCATTAAACACATGCCTGGAGTGTTGCCTTGGCTCATTCACATATTTTTGAGTAATCAGTAAAAACTTAGACGGCAGCCATTTTAGGTGTAGCTATGCCTCAGTCCTCCTAGGAACGCCCCCACCTCCTGGAGACGCCTCTGGACCTTTTGTCACCAGCCAAGCCACCAACCACTGCTCCTCAGCTCAGCAGAGCCCCCTCCCCGCACAGTAGTGTTGTTTAGATGCCACAGCAGTGTGCTGAAGGGGGCGTGTCGGAAAGCTTCTTAAAGAGACAGAGGCCTATTTCAAGACGTTCAGTACAGTCATTTTGAGAGAGCAATTTTATTCAAGGCAGTTATTTTAATTTACTGCATATACAGACCAACAGAAGGTTACGTCATCATTGTAGTATGCTATAGACTGGTGCTATGTGATTGAAAAAAGCATAATACCCCCTCTTTAAGGTTACACATGTGGGCCCTTGTAAGAATTAATTGCCCACCTCTGAGTTTGAGGCAATCACGTCAGAAAACTTTGCTGGACCTGCCGATCATAATGATGATAATAACCATACCTCACCGCAAAAATGAAATGTCCTATGATGTTTCCAAGATCAGCGCAGTCTCCCTCTCTTTATATCTAAAGAGAGGGAGACTGCGCGGATCCTAAACACCCTAAACAGAAATATCATTCGCGTCGGGCTCATGATCGAATGTTTTAAATGCGGCACTCAAATGTACAGATCCTGTTTCATATGAATGAGGCTGAAATAGATTGGGGTCTGGCTTTGTGTTGCGGTCTATACCTCCTGCTGATGTAAAGAATTACTAATGCTAGCTGCAATATTTCATGAAATGTCAAACGTGCTTCGGGGGAGAAACAAGAACACAGCCATTATTTGACGCATTCGTGGGCGCGCAGATAAACACTGCATTTATTTTGAGATGAAGAATAAAAAGATATAACGCGACCACTGCATATAGAAGGCTTGGTATGCTCAATAATAGAAAACTGTAGGCCCGAGGCGGAGCAGATCCACAACAGTGAAGCCCTCTGCTGGTACGAGTAGAT
This sequence comes from Neogobius melanostomus, assembly GCA_007210695.1. NCBI lineage: Eukaryota > Metazoa > Chordata > Actinopteri > Gobiiformes > Gobiidae > Neogobius > Neogobius melanostomus. The sequence continues at coordinate 6,029,007 of VHKM01000057.1, forward strand.
CCATGAGGGCGGCACGGTAGTACAGCAGTTAGCGCTCATGCTTCACAGCTAGAAGGTCCGGGGTTCGATTCTCACCTGGACGGGGCCTTTCTGTGTGGAGTTTGCATGTTCTCCCTGTGTCTGCGTAGGTTTCCCCTACCACTAAAAACATGTACAATAGGCCAGGATATTTGAGAGTGCTCATGGGGACAACGGACGCAAATTAGCCCAAGGCTACAATCCGGTGTGGCTTGTTTACATGCATGAGACCCATGTATGTTCATTAACATGCACTGTCCCGACCAAATAAATAAATGATAGTATTATTTGTTAATATATTGTATGTTTTACAATTATATTGTTAGGGTTAGGATCAGGTTAGGGTTGTTTGAGAACAGAAATAACTAACAGAAATAACTAGTATGCTGTTCAAAGTTATGTTATCTTCATAAATCAACAGAGGCACCTAGTTACACTTTCCAAATTTGCTCATAAGAAATTATTATTTTTCATGAAAAATTTAAAAACTCAGTTACTGACTCTTCATGTTCGTTCAACAACAAATAATAACCACAAATAAATATATATTTATTTATTTGTGGTTATTTATTTAACCACAAATAAATCTATGCAAATTTAAAATGTCTTCCTCATACATGCTCCAGCAATGCCCTGGTGAGTAGAATGATCCCTGGCCTTTTCACTGGTACTGGTACTGGACACTGGTAGCTTTAGCTGAGCTACGAGCTAGCCAAGCTCCGGCGACCGCAGCTGTTCTCGCTGCCATACAAGAGATGAGTAACAAAATGGACGGTAGATTCAACTCTTCTCTGTTAGAGAACCAAGCTACCCTAACAGAGCATGAAAACCGCATCACTGCAGTAGAAAAATTGAACAGCAACCACAATGACTGGAGCAGTGGGAGGCTGCTAACAAGACCTTACAAGATAAAGTTATGGATCTAGAGGCCCGCTCAAGACGCCAAAATGTTAAAATCATTGGAATTCCAGAAGATTCTGAGAAGGGTCAACCAGTGGATTTTGTGATGAACTTGTTCCCTACGCTTTTTGGAAGGGAACACTTTCCAAAGCCTGTAGAAGTTGATCGTGCGCACAGGCAGGGCATCCGGGCAGCTAGTAATGCTAAGCATGCTAACAGGCCCCGTGTTTTGATTGCCAGGATTCACAACGACCGTGTCAAGGAGCGCATCATGCAGTTGGCAGAGCAGCAGGCTCCCTTAATGTATCAGGGCCACCACATTCATATTTTTCCATTGTTATTTTTCAGAATAGTAACAAATCGTTGTTTTAGAATTATTGCTTATCGGAGGGGTTGGATGTCTTAGTGTTTTGACCAATGGCCGCTGGCTGCTCTGCTTTACGACCGCAACACTGGAGGCCGCCATTGCTGTAGTACCTCCATATAGCCGCTAGTCTCCCATTGAAAAGCATTGGACTTTAGACACGTTAAAAACAACTTTAACGCCTGGTTTCTATTTTTTAAACACTTTCTACGGCTACATATTCCTCCTGAGATAACGCTGGGTTAGACACAATTAAAGAAACCAGGCTGGTTTTCGAAAGAAAAACTTTTGAAATCTCGTACTTAATGAGGGTCGGACTGTTAGCATTGGAGCTGCACGAGCTACACGTCACGCAAGGGCCGAGTCTACAGTGAAGATCCCGCCCTTATGCCCTCCGATCCTGAGCAATCTGTTCCACATTTACTTGAATTAATAAACTCTTTTGGAGTATCAGTATCATTATATCAGGATATACCATAAACTGGCAGAAAAGCGATCTAGTGGCATTTGGAGCTGATTTGGAACCTGCTTTTGTGGCCTCAACTCCAAGTTTACTTTTTAAATATAATTTCATAGAAAGATTAAATGCTCTGGAAAAGAATATAGAAAAATGGAGAACATTACCTTTATCACTCATTGGCAGAGTAAATACAATAAAAATGGTCTCCTTACCGAGATTTATTTATTTATTTATTTCAGAATATTGCAATATGTATTCCAAGGTCCTATTTAAACAAATCGACTGCTATTTTACCGTTCATCTGGGTTACAAAGCACACAGAATATCTAAACAGCATCTCCAGAAGCCAAAGGATTGTGGAGGCCTAGGCCTACCTTGTTTTCTGTACTATTACTGGGCTGCCAATCTTTGGGCAATGATATATTGGCAGTCAAATCAAATTCAGGAAACAGTAGTTGAAACTCCCTCTTGGTTGGTAATTGAAAATAGTTTAACTTCAAAAACGTCTCTCCGTGCCATTTTATTTCAGCTCCTAGACCATCTGCAGCTTGCAAGGGAGAACATTTTATTCTATCGAACTTTCAAAAAATTTGACAACAAATTAAAAAGTTTTGTGAACTGCCAAACACATCTGTGCATGCTCCTATATGGCATAATAATGCCTTTCCCCCTTCATTTACAGATGCCGTTTTGAAAGAATGGCATCTTTACATTAATAAGCGGCTTTGTTCATTTGAGCAATTATGAACAAAATTCACCTTATTTTTTCCGTTTTTTTGCAGTTGAGGAAGTATAAGACAACCCTTTCCGTCGTTTGACTCCCTTCCCAATGACAACACTTTATTGAAGTTCTTACTAGGTCCCCCAGATGTTAAAGGTTTGGCCTCATTATTGGTTAAATTCAACAATTTGCTCAACCCGCAATTAAGATCAAACAAATGTGGGAAGAGGATCTGAATATTTCAATTGAGGATGACCTGTGGAAGTTATCATTAAATATTATTCATCACTGTTCTATCAATGCCAGACTTCAGTTGATACAATTCAAAGTATTGCATAGGTTACATTATTCGAAGGTAAAGTTACATACAATTCTTCCTCAAATTCACCCTCTGGGACAGGTGCAAGACAGCTCACTGTACATTAGCACATCAATTTTGGCTTTGTCCATTACTCAGAAGGTATTCTAATGTACTGAATGTAAATATTGATCCCGATCCTCAAACTGCTTTGCTTGGACATTGCAGCACTCTGGAAAACTTGGGTCAATAATCTCCTATGGTACGGTTATCGCAAAAATGTGTATTCTGAAATTATGGAAATCAGATTCTCTGCCACAGTTTGAAGTCTGGCTCAGAGAATTTATTGGGATATTACACATCGAAAAGCTGAGGTACGAGGTCTTAGGAAATTCTCAGAAATTTCAGGCTGTATGGGGACCAATATTGAGATATCTGAAACTGTAGTTGATCCCTTAATATTGATCACTTATATGGACAATGGAACCTTATGTGGACATTTTCATATTCCGACATTATTCTGTAACCCCTTTGTGAGTCTTTAAGTTTTATTTAGCATTTCATTGTTTTATTATATATTTTTACTTTTTGTTTTGTTTTTTGTTTTATTTTTATACTGTATACTTTCAGAAGTATTCTTTGTCGTTTTCAAAGTTTTGATACACATATATATGAAAGCTGATTAAGTTATATTTGACTCTGTACTTTTATTATGTTGTTGCAATTTGCCTTGTTAAAATGAAAAAATAAAGAAATATTGAAATAAAGAAAAGAAAATGTGCTTGGTTCAGGTGGGGGTTAAGAGGTTAAGCACGCGGATCAGTGTAGATCTGCTTTTCTAGCAGAGGGCACACTATCACAGTGGATTTGCATCACGGTGGATCAGAAGCTTTCCCCTAATCTATAGACTTATAGATTAGGGGAAAGACTTTCTATAGGAAATTGCATATTCTCAATATGCCAGTATTGAGAAATTTGATTGGGGCTTCCTCTCGCTTATATAACCAAGATGTTTCCAGCTGCACTATCATCCGATTTCGCTAGCCCTCTGTCTAAAACTACTCTACGGGACACATGAATACTGGAAGATTTATGTGACTCCGAGGCCAAATTTGCCAATCTCTTGGATCATTCCTAATATCAAGTATCATGTGATCACTGTCGGCCCAAACATGGTTCAGTGGGGCAGGTACGGAACATCCTGAACTTGGTTGTAGTTCTCTAGAATGGAAATTAAAAGTAGGTTTTTGAACACAGTGAGTGGCCTGTTTGGCGAGGGGCTCGCTGCTGCCATTACTTTGTAGTTTGTGCCGCTGTGATGATAGAGAAAGACTATGATATTTTCAATGTGTATCCCGTGTTGGGGGTAGCCTGGCTAATGCCAGACTGCTGTGTGCGCTCGAATCTTTTCGAACTTCACAACAGCCTGGGGACCATGGCCGACATTTTTCCATGGATTTGGGCACCAATCACAGAACGAGGAGGGACGGTAAGACGATGACGCGCTATTTGACATACGGAAGCTTGTAGTTTGTTTAGGGATAAAAAAAATAAAGAAATATTTACGGATCCAACATGACAGCAGCAGATGCGATGCCATCTTTCGATCAAGCTTTAGAACGTGTTCTAAATAGTTTAGCTCAAAAGTTTACAGCAGGTACGTCATACGTCATCTGATACCATGATACGATTGGCTATGGCTACGTGCAGACGCATGAGAGACATTCATAGCGCCCAATAAACGGCTATGGACAATCGTAAACCACACCTCTCCTACGAGAAAATGAATTGGTGGTCCCCAGACTAAATATCACTTGTGATTTTAGTCTGGCGTTAGCCAGGCTATGTTGGGGGTGCACATAAACAACAAACTTACCTGGATCGAAAACACCATGTCTGTGGTCAAGCGTGCACAGCAGCGCCTATTCTTCCTCCGTAGCAGAGGCAGGAGGGAGAGAGGGGAGTACAGAGGCAGAGTGGGAGAGCCTTCAGAGAGTGGGGAGGACAGCAGAGACAGCATTTTGGAGAGAAACTGCCTGACCAGGGCACCATCGAGGGCAGTACGCACCAACATGGACTCTTCTCACTGCTTCCCTCAGGCAGGAGATACTGCAGTGTGATGAGAAGAACTGCAAGGTTCTGAAATAGCTTAATTCCACAGGCCACGAGACTGTTGAACTCTACGTATGTAAAAGCATTTGGTTTATCTGTTTATGCTTTTTAAATTATTATTTTTGCTAAATTATTATTTATTTATGCTATTGGTTTAGAACCTTTTCATTTGTACTGTAGTACTGCTATAGACCTGTTTTAATTGTAATCTTAATTTGCCGCTGATCAGTCTGGTCCTGACTTAGACCTGGTTTAGTCCTGCATTTCTCTTGGTCCAGATCAGGGTATATTTCTGGTTTAGTCCTGATTAGGGCCCAGCATTAGTCCGCTTTTCCAATTAGACCTGTTTCTAAAACCACTACATCCTGCCAACAGAGAAGTATCTCTAAAAGTGTGAATTCCCTGTTAGTTATCGCTGGCTCTTTTTGGCAGGATGACTGACAGCATGTTGATTGGGGGAGCGGTGGATTTCCGCGTCTGGAGCTAGATTCTGGGGGGATTGGACCAATTACTGCTCAAGGGCACGAAGACAAGGGCACACGGCCTCGACACGGAGATAGTTTTACCCTCACCTCTCACGTGGAGCAGAGCAGGGGGGATTACGACAACACTTGGAGGGTACAGCACGAGTGTAATTGGTCCAAGGATAAGTTTAAAACCAAATGAAGGATGGTTTTCTGGTCATTTCAGTTCAATATGCTATATTGTCAATTCTACGACATTTAAAGTGCACACTGAGAATTAAAAAAACACAGGTTTTGGGCCTTGTCCACACACGTAGCGGGGTATTTATAAATCCACCCTCTGTCTAAATGGTAAATGGTCTCAACTTATATAGTGCTTTTCCACCTACATTAGGCCCGAGCGCTTTGCAGCAAGGAACCAGTCACCCATTCATACTCTCATTTGGACACCGCTGTACGGAGACACTAGATAATAAAACTATCTCTGTAACAGCATCATGAGTGGTAGCTTTTTACATTACAAATTATTTGGAATAAAAGTTGTTGCCCGTAAATCAAACGTGTCACACGCTTGGATAGTACCAAAGGTGAGCCTCTCAGCGACTACTTAATGAACAATAATAATCAGACTGGCCATTATATCTCATCACTAGCACAAGATTAGGAAACGCTGACCATTTTAACAAAGCGATTAGTGAAAACAAGTACAAAGGAATTATAAAGAGAAGTTGTCAAAAAGTATATTCAAAACAAAAAGAAATGAACAAAGCTGTCTACTCTGCCTCAACTGCAGTGATTATCAGAGGAGTGGCGTTTTTACCTTCAGCATTGACACAAGGGCCAAAGCATGGCAGAAGTTTCTCCTTGAATCAGCAGCCAGTGAAGGAGAAGAGGATTTCTACAGTCTACAGTTTCTACACTGGCTTTGTTTGATTCAGCGGGAATTAGCTGATTTTCTGCTGTGGGATGCTATAAGGAGGAATAAACAAATCCGTGTCATGTCCACCGGCCGTCTTTCTGCAGCTGTGGAACTTTTTCACAAATGACCTGAGTTGTAGAAATGTAAAATCCTTGACCATAACAACAGTGACTCTTCCTGAAGTTGCCCGGTTTGAAATCCTCGACGAAAGTATTAAATGACAGCAAATGCACCAGATGCACAATTCAATTTGATAACAAAGGATAGGTAAACATGGCACAAACACTTAACAGCAAACTTTGCTAACGGATATGAGGCCCGCTTGGCATGCGTGGTCCTGAGCGTGTTCAGTGGAGGGAGTCACAGGCGGCAGAGGAGCAGACACTTGTAAATGATGTCTTTCATCTCAGACTTCAGACGCTGTCACCTCCTGCATTATACTGTGCCCCGCAGACACAGCACAACAAAGAGCTGCATATGGATCCACTGCACATGCTCAGACTGTATAATACAGTACCACACAAATACACACACACACACACACACATACATGGACACACAGCTTTAAAGATCCTATAACAGCCGACTTCTATATCCCCTTTTCACACAGCATGAAGCTATAGGGTAAAATCATCCATCCATCCATCCATCTTCTTCCACTTGTCCGTTGCCGGGTCGTGGGGGCAGCTGTTGGAGCTGCACCAGCCCCTATGGCTCCTCCTGCAGGTGGTGGGTCCACAGAAGGACGGCCTCATGGTTCTAAACGGGCCTGTTGGTCTCTCATAAGGGGCTTCTGAACCGCTCTTTGTCTGACCCGTCACCTAGGACCTGTTTGCCATGGGAGACCCTACCAGGGGCACCAAGCCCCCGACAACAGAGCTCCAGGATCATTCAGGCTCAAACCCCTCCACCACGTTAAGGCGGCGGTTCCAGGAGGGGAGGGTAAATCAAGAGAGTCCATTTGACCAAAACCCCTGGGGATGGTGACTTCCTGTCCAATAGGTTTCATGTTATAGATACAGGCGGCAACACATCATAGAAGGGGGCGTGTCCTTGCCGAAGGGGTAGAAAATCTCTTATGAGGGTCACAATTTTTCACAATTTTTAACCATTCCATATTTATCACACACCAATATAAAAGTCAAGCCAAAATCGGGTCCATATGGATGTTTTTTATCATAGTAAATTGTATTTAAGTGAAAAACCGCACTCGTTAGCACAGGTAGAATGAAGCTAACGTTAGATTTGCTAGCTTCCTGGTTAGCACTGTCTGTATTTATGGGCTGTTGAACCACTTTGCTCCTCTCCATGTCTCGGTCTCTTAGTTTAGTAGAAATATATTCGTTATTCAGCGTTTGTTAAAGTAATGGTGGAGAAATGGGAGTTCCATTTTTTTCTCTACTTTGTTTTCCCCCTCTGACCGCTTCAAACATGACCATATATGGGCACTTTCAAACATGCTGTCTGTATCTATAAAAATCTATTTCAGTTGGAGTAGGTGCCAATAAAGCTCAACGGTCCCACCCACGTCCGGTCACATGTCTGGATCTGACGTAAAATATTCCACTTACTTATAGCATTGATTGCTCGAAGAATTCAAATATTTAGTTTGTCAGCTAATCGGCTATGTGCCAACTCATGGACATACAACACACAAGGTTACATTGAAAGAAGTGTTTTCTTTCAATCGATACTGAAAATGTATGGGATATTTTACGACAGATCCAGACTCGTGACTGGAAGTGGGCGGACTGCTCTATACAACTCTACGGGAGATAAACAGTTTAAGTCAGACAGAAGCTGGTCACTTCCCCGGAGCAGGGCCTGAGCTCAGGGTCTTGCTGAGCTTGGTGCATAAAAGCACTGGTGCGCTCATGCCCCCAGCCATGTGTGGGGCGGCCAACACCGTGCACCGCGAGCCCAGTTTATTTATTTATTTCCCACAAAAGTCACGTCAACTAAACAGGCGCATTTTAATTTTACACCAGTTTCAGTTGTTTTAACGCGCTGATGTGTCCGAGTCCGACCCGAGCCCAAACATAAGTTCTAAATATTTGTCCGAGCCCGAGGACTTTGGTCGGGTTGAAGCACTCTAATGGTTTGGGCATAACTATCAAGTTTTCGGATTTGAAAATAAGGGAGATTTTCCGGCACCTGCTCCTGCTGCAAGCCGTCCCATCACCACAACCAAGCTCAAAGATAGGGTACAATACGGTAGTTTGCCGCCAAAATGGGACACTTGACAGCTATGCAACCTCTTAACAACTACCACCTCGGCCACTGTAGGCGGACTTTTTCATACGTCTAGTGGGAGAATTCATCTTGGAGAGGCAGAGGAATCTCTCAATATTTCAATATGATTATTTTATTATAATACGGGAGGATGACGGGAAGGCAATATTTTTTGCTGCAATACCAAGTATCGATACTTCATCAGGTATCGCAATACTTTCAATACTTGTGTTTGGAGGCATTTTTTATCACGCACTCCTTTGTTTTCCAGTAACAGCACTTTGTTACAGTTTGTGTTAATGCACTTTTCATTCTTAACACTTCAATAAATGTCAATTGGTTGATAAACTTTGGACACATGATTTTTTACACATTTCACCTATTTTAATTATTTACTGTCGTAATACATTACAAATCGGATCGTGACAAAAGTGTATCGTCCCAGTCCTTGTAGTGCAATGCAGTAAATTAATGTTTTACACTATAATACTTGGTGAAACATGACATTTGGCATATATCTTCTCTATAAGCCAATTTTTGAAAATGACTGGGGGTCCACTCACTTTGGCTTTACATACTTAAGGTAGAGTCAACAAGCAAAGGTGAAAGGATTTGTATTTAATTTTTCATAGAGCAGACTATAAACAAAGATGGAGTCCAATATGGCCCCAACAAACCTTAAAAATGGTGTTTCAGGATTCAGTCGGCACAGTTAATTGAATGTAATAGTTTTTCTTGGAATGACTGATTGAAACTACAGGCTACACATTCTGTGCACAATTCAGGCACTGGTTTGTTATGATCATATATTTACATACACTTTTTTTTTTAAAGAGTGAATATCACTGCATAGCCAGGGCACACTGGTGACTTCACTGCTGTGTAACTCAGCCTGGGCTTCAATGTCAGCTAATCCTGCTTTACCTTGCTGTACCAACTTTCTACTTTCTGCAGAATAGTACACTAGGACTTTAGAGTCCCAAATGCTGTCTAATGGCCCCATATCAATTATTTGGTAGAAAATAGTTATAGTTAGATGCCTGAATTGACAGGGTGTGCCAGCGTGGGAAAGCTGAGTCAAGGGTAGGGGGCTCATTACCCTAATGGTGCACAGATCACACGGGACTTAATGGCACTGGATGAATGATCGAGGAGGTGGAGGATAACCAAATCTCGTCGAGTCACCTACATCAATGTGCACATCAGACTATTTTTTCATCTTGGAATTTTTCATGGACACCCAGATTTTTTGACAGGGAAGATTGTAGTAAACACTTGTACCGAATTTCACGCTTGTTTCACAAACTGAAGTATTTTTATACTTATCTGCTGCACTATAGTAGGAATAGTATAATATCTTTGAAAGCTCAAGAAGTCAGTACAGCATAGTATGGGCCCCTTACTGGAGTACAAGCTGGCCCATCGTGTCGCCTTCTAACTTGACTTTCAAATGTGAGGTGGCACCAGTGCCGCCAATATGCCCAGTGTGTGAGAAATGAAACGGAGAGAGCACTGCCTCAAACCTCCATGTGGCGCCTCCAGAAATCCATTTATTCCTGCCCCGCTTCGATGAGCACACGCTCCCTCCACAGCAGACTGGAGCTGAGCCGCTGAGGCATAAATGAAGCCAGAAGGAAATTTAGTCCTGGTTTAGTCCTGGTTTAAACCTGGTTAACTCCTGTTTTGCCTCTTGTTGTTTTGACTTGTGTTTTTTCCATCAGGAAAGTACAGCCTCGCATGCTCCCAGATCTACTCGGCTCAGCACCAGTTGCTTTCTACAACAGCAAAGGGGAGTGAGGCCCTTGTGCCACAACCCCTGGTGTCTGGAGTTTCGCAGATACATGAATTGAATTAGCAACAGCATAACAATATTATCAAAAGGAGTATAGGGGGTAGATAACTTATAAATGCCTACCTCCTCTTGCATTGTCAAAACTGTAGCTGTTGGCATTCATCTCATTGGATGAATGCCAATCATCTCATTAATGAGATGATTCGTTAATGAAATACAATCATTACATCATGATTATTCTATATCAGCATATGGGCTAATGTTTTATTTTTTATTTTTTGCATTTATAGTATACTATAGATAGATCTCCATTGACGTCACACTTCTCTCACAACTCCATATGGCGCCATCTTGTGTGGCAAGAGTCTAATTGTGTGTGTTACGGATCATTGATAATATCCTGAAGAAACTGTTCTCACACCTGTGTTTTGTGGGGCTGATCCCGACACGACAGAGAGAAAACATCTCAATATCCCAAAAGTAATTTATCACCAAGGAACAGAGACAGAAAAACTTTTGTACGAGAGACTTAAACTATGGCTACCTACCGCTCATCCCGCATTGACTCTACGGGGCAGCCTGTGCTTATTCCGTCCTGTATCTGTGTCTGAGTCTCGTGTCTGATTTCGCCAGGGTATGTCAGCTTTTATCTGACAAATAAATGCTGCTGGTGCATTTAGATCGCTTGTGCGAGTTCGTGTTAGCCTAAGTGCTTTCTTGCAACGCAGATTTCAAGGAGTTACAAAGCTGTCGAACTGGTGGCTGAGGCAGTAATGAATGGCAAAAAAGGAGACTATTTTATTCATCATAGCCCCTTTTGTTTAAACTGCAGTAAAATGCAAAGAAAAGTGGCATCAAACAGAATTGACAACGGGGCTAGCATGAAATATTAATGCATTATTTCATGCTGCTGCCAAACAAAAAACAGGGTACAGTTAGCAGGCTAGCAGAGAAATGAGACTTGGACAAATCGCGGAAGAAGCACAGGCCGTCCCCGTAAAGTGAGACCCGGGGATAGCGAGAGGCGGCCGGGGTAGAGCGCGAGTCGGCCACTGCTACTTTCTTAGTTCATCAGGAGGTAAACGCAGCACAGATAGGCACTGACAAATGCAGCCGCTCACATGGCAGCTGTTTGTTTGGTCGATGGACAAGTTGAAGTGCACCCTGCGTCTTATGAGTATCATGCACGTACATTACGATAATTATGTTAGCCTACCCATCGATCACATGGCTCATTGTGAGTGAAAAAAACACACTAGCGACTACAGAACGCCCATAGTAGACACAATTATTCATTAAATGTGCATGCGAGCCATACGTAAACATTGTTGAATGCCACACAACATGGCGGCCGCTGCTGTGGATCGAGAAACGGAAACCCATCTCTACATGCTATCGTCAGTTTCATCATACAGAACGCTTTTTCAAATGAACAATTTGCTGTGAAAAAACATGTATGTGATAAATATGTTTATAGACAGCCAGAAAACGACTTAAAAAATGTGGAAAATTGTGATTCCCATGACAAGCTTTCTTCCCCCTCGGCTAGGCCACACCCTCTAGTATGACGCGTTAAATGCTGGAAAGCCTAAGCAGCGTACGTTCTGCAGCCGAAGACGAAACAGCCTCTGAAATTACTCAAACTTGCAGGAAAGAAGTGAAATACTACTCTCCAGGTATGTGACGAGGGTTAAAAGCTAATAAAAAAAGAAATCCATTTAGTCCTTGGACGCTCCGATGGACACACCAAGGCTCTGCGGCAGACTGAATGAAGCGGATATTTTAAATCTAAATCTATCGGGACGCGCGGGAAATGGCAAGGCGTTTAAGTGCGGGTGGCAGGAGGGCAGTATATGTCTTTTGGGGGAATTAAACTGTGATAAAACAAGACATTTGCGCATTACAGGGACAGCCAGGCGTGCGCGCCACGGCTGAAGCAAATCTTACAGTAATTCGGTCCCTATCGCAGTCTCGGCCTGTGTGTTTTCCACTGACGGCCGAAGCGGAAATTGAAATTGCTTGTCGCCAAAGTCCTATTTCGGGCCGATATCTGTGTCAGTGAATAATCCATGACTGATTGTAATGAGAAAGTAGGAGCGAAGTCAAAAGAACGAGCTCAAAGCTTTCCTCAGATCCATTGGTTTGCGAGACTAACTTGCATGCTCAATGAAATATTCATAATTGTAAACAAGTTGATCACTGCACAATTATCGTAGCAAAGATTCAAACAGTAGTCACCTGGACTGGGTATTGAAAAGATGTTTTTTCTCATACAAAGAATGGAAGAAGCTCTGAAGAGGTTCTCTAGTTTGAACCTGGAGTCATATTCTCCTTGGAGGAAGAACGCCTGGACAACAGAGCTACATACCGTACTTTCCGGACAATAAGTCACACTTTTTCTATAGTTTGGCTGAGTTTGCAGTGGTTTCACTAGGGATATTTTCTCTCCTTCATTTTGGCAGACAGACAGCTAATCTCTCATTATAAGCATTTATAAAAGAAATGTATATACCCTATATATAGGCTGCATATTATTTATGTTAAGAAAAATGTGAGATTGCAGGATAAATGGAGCTAAAATAAACATGATCTGAACAGAGTCATGGAACACAAATTTTGCAAACTTCACAAAGAGGCAAGCCCGATCGCACATGTGATAAACCAATCCATTAAACACGGAATAGTTTCATCATCATGTAAAATAGCTAGGGTTACCCCAGTTTTTAAGTCGGGAGACAAAACAAATCGAGAGAACTATAGACCGATAAGTATTTTGCCAATCATCTCAAAAATTGCAGAAAAACGGGTTGCTGCACAGCTAACTGAACATCTAAATAATAGTCAAACCTCTCTCCATCCAATGCAGTTTGGGTTTAGGAAGCATCACTCCACAGAAACAGCCACTTGCTACTTTCTAGAAAATCTAAAACATCTACTAGACCAGGGTGCCAAATTAACATATTTTAATTTCTCTAATAGTGCCCTCTGCTGGATAAAATCATATCTGGCTGAGAGAAAACAAGCTGTTCAAATTGAAACATCACAATCCACTTATCTCTCTTGAGCAGCTGGAGTCCCACAAGGCTCTATACTGGGTCCAATTCTATTCAGTTTATATGTCAATAATCTACCTAAACTGTAAAAATCCAATTGTATGCCTGAAAAGTTATAATATTTTTATGTGAAGTTATGCCTTTTTAGCTATTGAGAAATGTTAATCAACAGTCTGTACAAATGTTTCAAAATGACAGGAAAACCGTCTCTAACACACGAACTCATAAAATGGCCGCCAAGGCGGAGCCAAACGTCACATGACGGCTTGGGGACCAATGGAAACAACGACACGTAGTCTAAGGCATGATGGGAAAATGTGACGTTTGCTCGGCTACCCCGGGAAGCAGTCACTCTCTCCCCGGGGGAACGGAGGCGGGCAGACAGGGAAATGGGGAAGCAATGTGTTGTGTTTAGATTCCAATTGTGCAGGGAAATAAATCTTCGTGAGTTAATCTTCTGAATCCGTGGTCATCTTTATAACTGGTATGTGTTAATTAGCTGACCGCTCAGTGTGGACGATGCATCTGAACTCCTCTTCCAGTCATGGATACGCAGTGCTGTCCGGATATGGTAAAAACTTACAGGCAACAGGCATTAAGATGTATTTGTTATTAACATGTATCCGTGGACAGCATTGTTAGGAATAGTATATTCTTTCAGTGGTGACCCCGAAATGCTGAAGGGGCAGTTTGGAGCCGTCTTTTGGAAACTTTGCGGAAAACTTTTTGAGGCATACCAGAGATGGAAGTCCAGATGAAGGTAAGACGACTCTCAAAGGGCGTCTATGGGCATGTTTTCCAAAATTTAGATTAATCTTTAACGAAGTTGACTGTTGAATGGTGGAAATCTGTGAATTGATGGTCTGTGTAGAATATTTCTTAGTACTTAAGTCTATTTCTGTTCAAATGTTGTGCAGGCTAGTCAGGCCTTGTGGTTAGCTGTTAGCCGCGTTAGCTCGGCGATCGCTAGCATCTCATAGTTGATAAAAAGCATTTAAAACCGGGGGTTAAGCATATGTGTTGGGCGTAGCTTCGTGTGTGATCATTGTGATGGCTGCTTTGTGGGGTTAAAGGCTTTATTGATGATTGTTCGAGGTGCTTATCTGGTCAAAGCATGTTTGGTTAGGTGCTAGGCTGCTAAGCTAGCTTGAGAACAATAGGCTAACATTAGCATTAGCTTTCGCTGTAAGCTCTTAGTGTTAATAGGTAGCTGGACATTAGAATTCATTCTCAGCGGAAATCTAGCCTGTGTACATTGTTTTGTCATCGCTTTGGATATTGGGTGTGGAGAATTAAAGAAGCATCGTTTGTTTTTCTCTGTTGCGGTTTATACAGTAATACCGGTGGTGGCCATCTTTGTAGTCCAAACACATCGCGGCCATTTTAGGAGTATGAGCGGCCACTAAACCAAATCCATTCCGTAAATCCATTTCGGGTTTTGAGTTACCACCATAGCGTGCCTGTTAAATCCAGTCCGAGTCCGTGTTTTTACGGATCCAGTCCGTTTTTTGATTGTGGCTTTTGTTGTACGCAGTGGCTTCAATAGGGATAATTTCTCTCCTTAATTTTGACGGGCAGGTTTAATGGATCCGTCATGGGTTGTTTTGTCCTTAATGAATTAATCTCACATTGTAGGCAATTTTGGGGACATGGGCTGTGTGTGAGCTGCATGTTGTGTGTGCTGCGGGGGTGTTAGTGGAGCTTATTGGTTGCCCTCTCTTTTAACGTTAAGAATAATAAACCGCGGACGGTGTTTGCCGGTTCGCGCCGCGCACAGGGACACACGCGCGGGGGAGAGAGGAGAGGTGGACGGGCTCGTCCTCGTCCTGAGAGTTACGGTTAAAGTTAAAGAGCGGCTTAAGATGAGAAGGATATTTAACCGTGTTTGGATCGTGGTTTTCTTTCCCGTGTGGTTGTTAGTGACTAGGACGTTACTGTAGCTAGCTAGGCACTGATACAAGTGAATCAGTGAAGCTGCGTTTAGAGGAGAGAGAGCCCCGCGCGCTCTGGGAAAAAGCAGCTCTGCGTTTTTATTTTAATCACGGCTTGATTTTCAATCTCTTGGAGCCAGCAGGGAGGGTGAGAAGTGTCTTGTTTTTGTGTTGTTTTTGTCTTGTTTTTGCCTTGTTTTGTCTTGTTTTTGTGTTGTTTTTGTCTTGTTTTGCCTTGTTTTGGTTTGTCTTTTGTGTTTATTGTGTCTTGTTTTGTCTTGTGGTGTGCTGTTGTGGATGTGACAAAATAGAATATAACATACTGTGTCTTTTATTGTGTAAAAGGTTAATCGGAGCAGATGGCTTTGGAGATCGTACGACGGTCTGATGTCACATTGCTCAGCCCTAGATTGGTGGTGAATATAAAAAGATACCGAACGGGAAAATAAAGTAAAGTTAAATTCTAAAAGTTAGATAAGTGTTCTAGGTTTAAGGCCTTAGGATTGGGAATCCTTAAATAGTAGTTGTAGGTTTGAGGCTGGTAAAGAGTTGGTTTGTGTTGTAGGTTTAAGGCCTAATACAGAGCTACGCGGTGGGTGTATTCCCTTTAAAAGCCGAGAAAGGTCCGTAGTAGTATCTCCCAAAGACGCGGACGCGCGTCTTAAAATCAAGCGGTCGAAATAAGATCGTAAACAGAGTTGGGGCTGTTTGAAATACTTCGGTTGGAGGCCAAAGGATAACTAAGATCCTTAAATTCTACTAATTGGTGAAATATAAGAGTGGTTGGAGTCCCTAAGATCTAAAATCTAAGATCTTTAAATTCTACTAATTGGTGAAATATAAGAGTGGTTGGAGTCCCTAAGATCTAAAATCTAAGATCTTTAAATTCTACTAATTTGGTGAAGTAATGTTCGGTTTTTGAAATGATAAAGAATTATGTTATGATATCTGTGAATATTCTACTGGTCAAATGCAAATGAGCTCTTGTATGGTCAGATTAGATATTTGGGATTATTGTAAAATTTTGGTGTCTTGTCTTGTTGTCGTTATGTGTTTATTGTGGAGTGACGAGTGTGTGACGAGTGTGGAGTTTGTGTGAACAAACAAGGAAATGAAAATTTGTATGTAACGGAAAAGCAGTTTGTGAGTGGCGTGGAGGCAAGAGAGAGAGATTGGAAAGTATTGAAAAGTGTTTGGTGGATGCTGAAATGGCATTGAATGTGGTTGGCTATTAATAAGGTGTGTGTAAGTGGAAAAATGAAGGTGGAAATGAAGGTGGTTGCAAGTGACGGAAAGTTATAAAATAAGGGAGTTCCTTGCTCAGAAGAAATCTGTGCATGTGAAAGTTAGAGATGTTACACGGGTAAAAATAAATAAAGAAAAGAAGGGTTGTATTTGCTCTGTCTGCATCAGTGTGGATGGAGCAAAGAAGGAAAACTGAGAATGATTAAACGGGAAGTCTTGATACATTGAGGAGTGGCCAATCGTCTCTGTATCCGGAGACCTATGTAAAGGAGGTGTGGAGGAAATAGCTCCCCCTCCTGAAAAGGGAAAACATCCTGAATGTATAATAACGAAGTTATTATTTTTAGACATTTCTGCTGAAGGCAGTGCTATGTCTCAATAGCATAAAATTGCTATTTTGAAATATCAAAAATTAACTAATGTGTGATAGATGCTATTTTTTTGTGTCTGTGGTGAATAGAACATTTTAGGCCCCTGAAAGAGAGGTTACTGAAAAATTAGAATCTCTCTCTCCACTGTGGTGTCATGGAATGAGAACAAAAGTGTTTATAGGTTATAATTTTGGAGGCATTGATTTGGAGTACAGACCGATATCCATTTAAAGTTTTTTGTTTATGCACCATCTTGGATGCATTACTAAAAGTTATGAAAAGCAATATGCAAAATTTTGAATTGTTATTTTTAGGAGACCAAATAAACAGATTTAATAAATTAATGAATACATTTATGGTACATAATATGGGGTACGCCATTGACCAGAAGTGAGAGCAAGCGGAATTAAAAATGCAAAGCAAATTAAGTGCAACTTTTAAAGATGCAGCTTAAAGAAGTAAGCAACAAAATTTAATAAAGAAAATCTAAAAAGTTTACCTAAATGTGGAGCGATTTATGGTTGTGGTGGTTTGATGATAATTGTGGTTAAGGTGTTTTCAGACGGCGATCCAGAACCAAAATTGGACCAGCAACGTTCGAGAACGAGGCGGTTGCAACAATGCTGGCTGTAGGTGTACAGCCATGGCAGAAACTGTTGCCAGTGAACAGACATCTCTCTTGGCATGTTGGTGCAGACAGGTGAACACATCTGAACTATAAGAATGTTACCAGACACCATATTAGTGGGCTTCTTGGAAGAACCACAGGGTCTGTGAGCTGCCACCTAACCAGTGCCTATAATCTCGCAGGACGGACTCTAGCATAATATGCAATAGAGCCTTAAAGATTACTGTTTCTGTCCTTGGAAATGAGGGACATGGATGTCTTGAGACATCCGTAAGAACCGTGGTTGCTGACGCTTGAACTGGACTCACCACAAATCATCTCTGCATACCGCCTAATCACCCGTAACTGCTACACAAAATTTATTATGACAAATAAGATTAGGTATATAGAGAAGCTAGTAAGGCTAACTTGAAGGGACGTAAATGTTACCTTAAACCAACAAAATTGCAAAAGGTAAACACGGTGTGACTGCAAATTGTTTACACCTGTATTGACAATAGAATGAAATGTCTTGTTTTGATTCTCATTTGCTCTCTCTCCTGGGCAAACAGGCTAAAATTAGGCCCCATGGTCAAAGTGCTGAGTGAAACAAAAGTTTTGTAACATTTTTTGACTTTTCCAAAAGTCCTGTGCTCTTAATCTGTGTCTTCCTATTTTTTTTAGATGTTAATGCTAGACTTGTATCAATTGTTTCAACATTCCATTCATTCCACGACACAATGTGGTGGAGAATCATTACACTAGCTGAAAAATATCTTTAAAATGCACCAAATATATAGTGGTCCTTAAGACCTGATGATGCTGGCTTATTTACTAATAATTAATCAATTATCTTTAAAATTACAAGTAAATTCAAAGATTAGAATACCTAAATACAAAATTTAAATGTGAAGCCTTAGAGGGCATTGTTATGTTGGAGTAATAGAACTCTATAATTATAAACTGACTCAATGGTCTTAGACTGAAATGTAGGGGGATCCGGCTCCTCTTTACTCATGGGACTAAAGTGGACCCTGATTTGACAAGATTGTATGTTATATCGGAACTACGTGTACTGATTTAGTTTTTAAGTTTATTCACCCAGAATCTGATTCCCGGAGCTGCGGAAAATGCTCCTTGCCAACCTTGCCTGTATCTGGGCCGGAATTGGACTGAACAGAGTGGGTCTGATCGTTCTGGAGTATGGACTGGACCTAATACGATGTTGCCATGGTCCCAAAAAAAAAAAAAAAAAACCAGACGAGTGGTCCCACACTATCACTCGCCCTGTTGAACCACAGGGACTCAGTAAAGCCAATAGAATCTCCATGGACTTGCCCTAACATTTATTAGTTTTATTCATTTTTTCTTTGTGTTGATATATGTATTGTGTTAGTTTTTGCAGATGCCGCAAGTATTAATCTCCAGTGAACTTTGAGCTGGTTTGCTGTGTTTCCTGTTCAAGGATAAGAGGTGTCGTCTATGGAAGGTTGTTTTGACATGTTTACAATGATTTTTGGTTGGACTGAGTTTTTCTCAGTCCAAGAGGGGGTGTTAATTGTGGACGATTATAATTTGGCTTATTTTGGGTATGGGAAAGAACAAACGCAAATATGGTAAATCTATCTAAAATTTTATGGCAAACTACGATATAAGACATACGTTTCAGATATAGATACATTTTATAATGCTCTGTTTCGGCATTGTTGCAGTTCTGGGTCGACACTGAATTGTGCAAATGTGGAAAACCAGAAGCTAAAAAGGAGTTATTCTCTACAAATTTAGGATTAATGAAACCTGTGTGCTTATATCCCTGAATTTTCAGATAAATTGACAACAAGCTCTGCGTTTTTATTTAATCACGGCTTGATTTCAATCTCTTGGAGGCCAGCAGGGAGGGTGAGAAGTGTCTTGTTTTTGTGTTGTTTTGTCTTGTTTTGCCTTGTTTTGTCTGTTTTTGTGTTGTTTGTCTTGTTTGCCTTGTTTTGGTTTGTCTTTTGGTTTTATTGTGTCTTGTTTTTGTCTTGTGGTGTGCTGTTGTGGATGTGACAAAATAGAATATAACATACTGTGTCTTATTGTGTAAAAGGTTAATCGGAGCAGATGGCTTTGGAGATCGTACGACGGTCTGATGTCACATTGCTCAGCCCTAGATTGGTGGTGGAATATAAAAAGATACGAACGGGAAATAAAGTAAAGTTAAATTCTAAAGTTAGATAAGTGTTCTAGGTTTTAAAGGGCCTTAGGATTGGGAATCCTTCATAGTAGTTGTAGGTTTGGAGGCCTGGTAAAGAGTTTGGTTTGTGTTGTAGGTTAGGCTAATACAGAGTACGCGGTGGGTGTATTCTTTAAAAGCGAGACAAGGTCCGTAGTAGTACTCCCAAAGCGCGGACGCGCGTCTTAAAATCAAGCGGTCGAAATAAGATCGTAAACAGAGTTGGGGCTGTTGAAATATTCGGTTGGAGGCCAAAGGGACTAACTAAGATCTTAAATTTACTATGGTGAAATATCAAGAGTGGTTGGAGTTCCCTAAGGATTAAAATCAAGATCCTTAATTCTACTAATTGGTGAAAATATAAGAGTGGTTGAAGTCCTAAGATTAAACTTAAAGATCTTTAAATTCTACTAATTTGGTGAATAATGTTCGGCTTTTTTGAAATGATAAAGAATTTTAAAGAATGCAGCTTAAAGAAGTAAGCAACAATTTTAATAAAGAAAAATCTAAAAAGTTTACCTAAATGTGGAGCGATTTATGGTTGTGGTGGTTTTTGATGATAATTGTGGTTAAGGTGTTTTCAGACGGCGATCCAGAACCAAAATTGGACCAGCAACGTTCGAGAACGAGGCGGTTGCAACAATGCTGCTGTAGGTGTACAGCCATGGCAGAAACTGTTGCCAGTGAACAGACATCTCTCTTGGCATGTTGGTGCAGACAGGTGAAACACATCTGAACTATAAAAATGTTACCAGACACCATATTAGTGGGGCTTCTTGGAAGAACCACAGGGTCTGTGAGCTGCCACCTAACCAGTGCCTATAATCTCGCAGGACGGACTCTAGCATAATATGCAATAGAGCCTTAAAGATTACTGTTTCTGTCCTGGAAATGAGGGACATGGATGTCTTGAGACATCCGTAAGAACCGTGGTTGCTGACGCTTGAACTGGACTCACCACAAATCATCTCTGCATACCGCCTAATCACCCGTAAACTGCTACACAAATTTTATTATGACAAATTAAGATTAGGTATATAGAGAAGCTAGTAAGGCTAACTTGAAGGGACGTAAATGTTACCTTAAACCAACAAAATTGCAAAAGTAAACACGGTGTGACTGCAAATTGTTTACACCTGTATTGACAATAATAATGAAATGTCTTGTTTTGATTCTCATTTGCTCTCTCTCCTGGGCAAACAGGCTAAAATTAGGCCCCATGGTCAAAGTGCTGAGTGAAACAAAAGTTTTGTAACATTTTTTGACTTTTCCAAAAGTCCTGTGCTCTTAATCTGTGTCTTCCTATTTTTTTTAGATGTTAATGCTAGACTTGTATCAATTGTTTCAACATTCCAATTCATTCCACGACACAATGGTGGTGGAGAATCATTTACACTAGCTGAAAATATCTTTAAAATGCACCAAATATATAGTGGTCCTTAAGACCTGATGATGCTGGCTTATTTACTAATAATTAATCAATTATCTTTAAAATTACAAGTAAATTCAAAGATTAGAATACCTAAATACAAAATTTAAATGTGAAGCCTTAGAGGGCATTGTTATGTTGGAGTAATAGAACTCTATAATTATAAACTGACTCAATGGTCTTAGACTGAAATGTAGGGGGGATCCGGCTCCTCTTTACTCATGGGACTAAAGTGGACCCTGATTTGACAAGATTGTATGTTATATCGGAACTACGTGTACTGATTTAGTTTTTAAGTTTATTCACCCAGAATCTGAATTCCCGGAGCTGCGGAAATGCTCCTTGCCAACCTTGCCTGTATCTGGGCCGGAATTGGACTGAACAGAGTGGGTCTGATCGTTTCTGGAGTTATGGACTGGACCTAATACGATGTTGCCATGGTCCCAAAAAAAAAAAAAAAAAAACCAGACGAGTGTCCCACACCTATCACTCGCCCTGTTGAACCACAGGGACTCAAGTAAAGCCAAATAGAATCTCCATGGACTTGCCCTAACATTTATTAGTTTTTATTCATTTTTTCTTTTGTGTTGATATATGTATTGTGTTAGTTTTTGCAGATGCCGCAAGTATTAATCTCCAGTGAACTTTTGAGCTGGTTTGCTGTGTTTCCTGTTCAAGGATAAGAGGTGTCGTCTATGGAAGGTTGTTTTGACATGTTTACAATGATTTTTGGTTGGACTGAGTTTTTCTCAGTCCAAGAGGGGGGTGTTAATTGGGACGATTATAATTTGGCTTATTTTGGGTATGGGAAAGAACAAACGCAAATATGGTAAATCTATCTAAATTTTATGGCAAACTACGATATAGACATACGTTTCAGATATAGATACATTTATAATGCTCTGTTTTCGGCATTTGTTGCAGTTCTGGGTCGACACTGAATTGTGCAAATGTGGAAAACCAGAAGCTAAAAAGGAGTTTATTCTCTACAAATTTAGGATTAATGAAACCTGTGTGCTTATATCCCTGAATTTTTCAGATAAAATTGACAACAACATTCCAACAGATAAATCAAGTTAAATAGTTAAATTTGAGTACAGCCATATTTTATAATTAGCTGGCATGGTCGTTCTCCGGCTCACGGTGAGCGATCTGGATGAGAATTTTTTTTGTGTAACCTTTTTAATGTCTGTTCTTTATGTTTCTGTTACAGAACTCGGTTTTGGTTCCTTGCCTCTGTGGGTGCAAGTAAGTGGTTGTAATTATGAGAATAGTTGACCCAAATGATTAAAAATGATTAAAGGTGCAAAACAAAACACACCAAATAAAAAACACCCCAGTGATGAGTATAATTCTATAGCCCAGACGCTGAAGCTGCACGACAGAGGCAACGACAACCAATGACTAGCTCAAGAACATTTCATCTGTAACTGTAATTTCATGATAAATATTCAGTTTGATTGCGATATATTAAGAGACGTTGGAAGGATGATTGTTGGCTATTTTTATATATGTTTTGTTATAGGCTTTAAGGGTAATATGACACTGTGTTGATTGTAATCTGCTGGATGTTGTCCTTACTCCTGGTTCCACTGGGGCATCTATGCAAGGAGTGGGGCGACCCAGGGGACACTGAGTCGGGACGAGTGAAACGCCAGAAGGGGGCGGTCCCAGCCTGTACTTGAAAGGAGTACAGCGAGCCTTGAACTATGAATGGAACGACCTGGACCAGGGGAAGGAAAAGTTAAAATGTATCATCGACATGGACTACAAACCACCCAAGTTCCGCCTGGAAAGACTAATAAGCGGAAGTTATACCTGGGAAGAGAAGATTTTGAAACCACCGAGCGGCTGGTTGAGCTGTACTTTTGGGAACTAAAAATATTATGGTTTAAATGATCTCTTAGAAGATCAGAAGGGGGTATGAAAAGTTATAATATTTTTATGTGAAGTTATGCCTTTTTAGCTATTGAGAAATGTTAATCAACAGTCTGTACAAATGTTTCAAAATGACAGGAAAACCGTCTCTAACACACGAACTCATAAAATGGCCGCCAAGGGCGGAGCCAAACGTCACATGACGGCTTGGGGACCAATGGAAACAACGACACGTAGTCTAAGGCATGATGGGAAAATGTGACGTTTGCTCGGCTACCCCGGGAAGCAGTCACTCTCTCCCCGGGGGAACGGAGGCGGGCAGACAGGGAAATGGGGAAGCAATGTGTTGTGTTTAGATTCCAATTGTGCAGGGAAATAAATCTTCGTGAGTTAATCTTCTGAATCCGTGGTCATCTTTATAACTGGTATGTGTTAATTAGCTGACCGCTCAGTGTGGACGATGCATCTGAACTCCTCTTCCAGTCATGGATACGCAGTGCTGTCCGGATATGGTAAAAACTTACAGGCAACAGGCATTAAGATGTATTTGTTATTAACATGTATCCGTGGACAGCATTGTTAGGAATAGTATATTCTTTCATGCCGATGACACAGTTTTGTATGTCCATGCAAAAACTAAAAGTGAAGCTGCTGAGGTGCTCTCTGCCACAATGGTGCCAGTGTCCCACTGGCTCCATGACTCCTGACACCATCTCAACACTAAAAAAACGGTCTTTATGTTTTTCTCTGGGCAGTCAGCAGAGGGTGAGCGACCATCTGTTTTGGTCAATGGTGAGAGATTAGAAGTGGTTGAACAATTTAAATACCTTGGAGTGGTATTTGACTCCAATTTAAATTCCAAGCAACATGTAAAAAAAAGTCCCATACAATCAAATTTAACTTGTCAAACTTCAAACATATAAGACCTTCTCTGACAACAGAGTCAGCTAAGACGGATATGCACGCCATGATATTCAGCCATTTAAGCTACTGTTATACTATATGGTCTCACACATCAAAAGCTGTCCTGAAACCACTTAAATCTAACCCGGAGACAAAAAAGCTTTTTTCACAGTGTGGATGGGGCTGCACTGAGCAGGATTGCCTAGCTCTGGAGAAAGTGGTCTGCTCGGCAGAGAGGATTCCTAAATTGGACGACGTTTAGATTCAGACGCAAAGATTCAAGGATTACTCAAACATGCGCGAAGAGCTCCAAACACAACTCCAGATACAGTATGTTATTGATAAGGGGGCAACTTTGGAACATGCTAAAAGACAAATAAAACAACAAGAAAACGATTTTGAATAACACCACCTTAATAATTGACAAGACCATGCATCTACCAAGACCAATATCTACGTGGCAGAGGGGCGCAGACGGCTTCATTATTAAACCGAGCTGTCTCGCCCCGTCACCGCGCGGTCCAGAGGAATGGCCAAAACAACAACACAGTAATAACGTTGACATTTACAAGAGGCGTCTGGCATCATATCCAATTTCGACCCTCCACACCCTTAATTCCCTTTTAATTGCTTTTCTGACGCCGGCTCCGGGAATAGGGCTGTCTTTCTTCATTTAGGGAAAGTGGACCGACGAAGGAGAGGACTTTGCGTTGCGCCTGGCTTTATGGTAACGTGTGTGTGTATGTGTGTCGTTGAATGAAAACGAAACGGGGGGGAGGCAGACAAGGGCAGAACTACGCGTAATTGGTAGCATTTTCAAATAAATAGTTTTAAACCGAGCCTTGATGAAACACTTATAGAGACTCTTCATTGTAATAAAAGTTGCTTAATAGATGATGGAGATGATTAATTGGTCCCCACTGTGCTGCTGAATAATAATAATGTCCAGGTTTTTCTTTTTATCTCAAGCACCCACCAAAGTTTAGATGAGGTAACAAAGACAAGAAGATATAGGGTCATTAAAAACGCTATTCATAATGTTGACAGCACGAAAATGAATCGCTAGTTGGGGGAGTGTACAGAGGGAGTGCAAGAAGCAAGAAGAACCAAGGACATAATGCATGAATACTGTAGACAACTTTTGAAACCGCATTATACTTTCACTCTGTAGAGTAGTTATTTGTCTGTTGATGACAGGGATTTCTTATTATTTTAATCCACTTTGTGGTTACAAAACACCCATGTTTTGTCAGTTGATGGTATTGTGTAAGGAGGTCTCCACACACACTAATACCTTTGTAAATGCTTTGTTGTTGTTGGAGGCTTTTATTTTCTGTCATCTGGATAAAGAATCTGGCACATGCATGATATGTTTAGTCTGCGAATTTGACTTTAATGCAGAACTAAGTAACTTTTGCCCCTAGAGGCTGTGAAACAGCTGCAGTACATCCAGAACGCTGCTGCTCGAGTCCTGACAAGAACCAGGAAATACGACCATATTAGTCCAGTACTCCATCTCTGCACTGGCTTCGTGTCGCTCAGAGAATAGAATTTAAAACAGCTCTGCTTGTGTACAAGTCTTCTCCAGTACATCTCTGACATGTTAGTAAAAGTGATTTATTTGTTATTGTAAAAGCATACAACGAAATATTGTTCAGGTGTTAGTCCTCAGTTGCTGTGACTGAGCCGCCTGGTCAAGTTGACCCAGAGTGCTGCCACTGTGGGTTCATCCAGGTCTTACGCAGGAACTAAGTGTATCTAATTTATCTGTCTGACCTGGTTTCATTGATAAGTACAGCTGTGTGTCGTCCGCGTAACAGTGAAAATTTATATTGTGATTTCAGATTATGTTACCTAATGGAAGCATGTACAATATAAATAAAATTGGCCCAAGCACTGAACCCTGTGGCACCCCATAGCACACTCTGAAACACGGTGAAGACTGTTGGTTTACATTAACAAATTGGTGGATTTAGATTAGAATAAGATAAGGGAAGCTTATTATTTATTTTATCTCTAATGGTTGTGATTTTATCATTAAAGAATTTAAGGAAGTCATCGCAGGTAAGGGTATCAGGAATGGAAGGCACTACTGCGCTGTGACTGTTTGTTAGCTGGGCCACCGTGTTAAAAAGAAACCTAGGGTTATTTTTATTTACTTCAATTGAAGAGAAGTAATTTGTTTTTGCTTTCCTCATGGCTTGCTTATAGGCGAGTAGGCAATTTTTCCAAGATCTAAGAAATTGCTCAGTGCTAGAAATGCGCCATAACCGTTCTAATTTGCGAGTCTAGGCCGAACAACTTTCTGTTTCAGTGGGGCCGCAACATCAAGGGCTGTTTTTAGTGTGAGCATAACGCTGTCGACAAACTGATCACTTTCATTTAAATCAATAAGCGAGCTATTCTCTGTAGACATAGTATTAAAGACTGGCTGGATCATTTCTTTAAACTTTAACACAGGTTTTTCAGATAGGGTCCGTTTTAATTGAATTTTGTCCTGTGGATTAGTATAATCTTCGATTAGGAACTTGAATGTAATTAGAAAATGGTCAGAAAGCGCGGGATTCTGAGGGAGAATGTTTAGGTCGCTAATTTCAATCCCATATGTTAAAACCAGATCAAGAGTGTGTTTATGACAGTGAGAAGGTTTATTCACATTTTGTGTGAAGCCAACCCCATCCAGTAGGGCACTAAATGCCTTGCTCAGACAATCACTATTATTATTGACATGAATGTTAAAATCACCTACTATTATAATTTGATTCCAATCCAACACTATACTGGCTAAAAGCTCAGAAAACTCTGCTAAGAAGTCTGAATAGGGGCCAGGAGGTCGATAAATAATAGCAAGTAGTAAAGCTTTTTGATTTTTCCATTTTGCTGGCACCACTGCACTAAAATCTGCAGAACAGCTGTACAAAAAAGCCATCAAGATTTTTGCCAAAAAACCCTACTCATCTCACTATTGTGAAATGTCAT
The DNA here is from genome assembly GCA_007210695.1 of Neogobius melanostomus. Lineage (NCBI taxonomy): Eukaryota > Metazoa > Chordata > Actinopteri > Gobiiformes > Gobiidae > Neogobius > Neogobius melanostomus. Next base: position 6,055,898 of record VHKM01000057.1, read on the forward strand.
CTTTTGAGTTTTGAACATTTCAGAACCTTTAAACACGCTTGTCCTGTCTACAAATCCTTCTGTGGCCTGGCCCCTCCCTCTTTGGAGGAATTCTATCCATTTTCTTCCGCTTTATCCGGGGCCGGGTCGCAGAGGCAGCAGTCTCAGCAGAGATGCCCAGACTTCCCGATTCACGCACACCTCCTCCAGCTGTTCTAGGGGACCTAGACATAGTCCCACCAGCGTGTCCTGGGTCTTCCACGAGGCCTCCTCCCGATAGGACATGCCTGGAGCACCTCCCGAGGGAGGCGACCAGGAGGCATCCGAAACAGATGCCCTAGCCACCTCAGCTGTTTGGGGGAATTCATTAAAAGACTAGACAGTAATCTTAGAACCAGATCAGCCACTAGGGGTGACTGTGAGGTTCCATTTAGACAAACCGCCGCTGGACAAAACACCATATCTGTGAATTTTCGTATTCTTTCATATGAAAAAGTCTAGTTGACGAGAATTACCGTCATGGCAGGCAACTGTTAGCATTTTTATTATGGTAATTCTTGGCAGTGGCAGGCATAGAGGACATAAACTAATACAGCTTACACATTTTACTGCACTCCACCACTAAATAAAGGATAACTGCATGAGTGTTACATGTTTTCAAAGAGCAGCAGCCGTTGGGAGCACCTCCAGAGGCTCGCGGTCCGTCACATGTGAGTGAGTGACAGCGCGGGCCCCGAGCTCGGTGCAGGTTTGGCTCCGGCAGCTTCACTTTCATCCCAACGTGTGCGTGCCGCTTAATCAAAGCCCGGCATTTCCATAATTCATGGATGCCCATCTGTTTGCCACATACTCCCGTGCCCAGCGCAGGGTAAACAAATTCAGGAGCGTGGCCAAGGGGCTATTTAATGACAGAAACGGAGAGAGGGAGGAGAGGAAAGTGAGAGTGGGGCCAATCCATCTTCACAACCAACTATAACTCATCCTAAACGTAATTGTCTAATCTTTTCCGGGGCGCAACATTAGCATCATAATGTCCAAATTAAGGTTAAAGAATTGCAGCTGTGAAACTATAACTCATAGCTTTCACACACGGCAAAAAAATAAATTTGGTGCACCCAAAAAACTTGTTTTTTTGCAACTTTATTTCTGAAGCATTTAGTCTGTGCAGGTAAACTCTTATATTTCGGACAATATTACTTTACATTTCTGGGATTTAGTCTGCTATCGACGGTTCTGATACTGCACTCCTGCTTTTTGTATCTGTTCAAAAGCAGTACCGTCTGGAACTTTGCTAACAGCCAATCAAATCTCAAAAGGTTTTATAGCGATCCAATCACAGAGCACGTTGTCAGGACATGAACCAAATTAACTACTAGTAAAATATTGTCTTAAATGTACATAGAGAAGATGAAACATCTACGAAGACACATTCTCTCTAAGAGGATTATCTTCGTGTTGCCGGCTATCAAAAGTTTTTTCGTCTCGTTCCAAACATACATTGATTGAAAAAGCAGTAGCGCATTCGTGTGATTTCTCCTACGTTCCTATGGAACCGAGTTGATAATGACTCTTTGTATCCTTCCGTTTTTGTGGCAAAAACGACATAGATGGTTTATATTTGTCTGTGCTCTTCTGACCAACGCCATCGTAAAACCACTAAGGGCGTTTTCACACAGGCTCTAGTTAGATTGACCTAAAGGGCTCTTGACCAGAGAGCTGCACTTTTGGGTCTGTGTGAATCCAACCACAGCACTTTAAGCCGGTCTAAACTGCCGATCCGAGTCCGAGAACGGAAACGGGTGGTCTTAGAGCGGCCTGTACCGCACTCTGAGGCGGGGCGGGTGTGATGTGAAAGCAGCCAACCTCAGGCAGGACTACTCTCGCTTTGACGCCACAGAATGAATGAACGCGATGCATGAGGACGTTTGGATTACTGCTCTGATGAGGCAAAATGGATCAACTTTATATCATCCAGGTATGTCTCTCTTCTGCCCGTCTTTCCCTTCTTGCTGCAATAAAGCTTTCCTCTGCATGAGCCGATTAAGGTCATTTCCCCTCGCTTCGTGTATCAGCCTTATTGTATGTAACCATGAGGGAGACGAGTGACCATAGCGTAACATCAGGGAAGTTTGCACGTGTGTAAATGTCAGCGCATTGACAGGTCGATGCTCGTTGTCATGGGAATAAGTTCAGCAAGCAGCTGATCGTTGTTACGCGGCTGATGGTGCAATGTCTGGTACAGGCACGTGTGAACACGGACTGAACTAACTTTGAAGTAAATGCAGTTGATACAAGGGCTGTTTCGGGTTGACCCATTAGGCGCTCTAATATGTGTCAAAGTGCCCTAGTTCTTTGTTTGCAAAATACGCTGCATGCCGTTTGTGTCATATTTTTCTGTGATTGTTAATATACTTACCCATTGGGAATTCAACTAAATCCCTCCTAATCCCAGTCTACACGTCTTTGTAAAGAGTAGGAAAAGTGTGTATTCTGGCTGGCCAGGCTGCAGAGAACATATCCTGGACCACAAACACCACATCGCCGGTCAAGAACAGACATTGGTGTCTCTACATTCCACAGAGTCCAGGCCCCCATGGATGATCGGGAACATCCTGACCAGCTGCATTGCTGGGTGCCAGAGTTTCAATATGATCCAGGAAGTACAGACTGCAGTCTCTACTGTAAAAGTAACTGTCTTGGATGTTAATGCTGCGCTGTGAGTGATTGAATCAGCCGCAAGGAGGGACACGGAAAACAGGTGGGCGTGTGAGAGACGAGAGGTGACAATCTGCAGTGACAAAACGAATCTGACCTGAATTGTATTGATTTTATACAAGAATAGGACAGTGCCATTATCTGTATCCAGTTTATAACCAATTTGTACCTCCATTCGTTTGTTTGCTGAGCTTATAATGATCCCGGTCTGCTTGTTCTGCTGTGTTTACAATATAGATCTTTGGTGGCCACAGAAACTGACTCTACTTCAAGAAAATACATTGATTTCCCCCGCTTTAAGATTAATACTAGCTACGAAGCCGAATACTGGTAGGTCTAATTGCCGACATTACAAGCTAACCCTAACCTTACCTTAGCCCTAACCTTAAGGACCTATTGTCGGAATAGTGGTGTTAAAAAGTGTCGGATTGACGGGATGTCCCAATGGAGGGGTGTCGGAATGACGGTGTGTCGGATTGGCGGTGTGTCGCAATGGAGGTTGATATGTCGCTTTGTCTAATCTAACTTATTTTCTTTTTGTTTAAAGCATAATTCCATATGTGTTCATTCATAAATGAACGCCTTCAATGACAATCTAGAATGTAATAGTCTTGAAATAAAAGAAAAACAATACCAGGAGTAATTCGGCATCCGTGCAGTGATATCTTCACTTTACTGTGTGGATGCCGAAGTATTCCTGGTATTATTACGCCTTACAATATAGTTCCCCTTATTATCCGCTTAGAAAATCCACATTGTTTAATTTTGTGTAATTATACTTTATAGTGTAACACTTCACATAACCATATTTAAATAGGGAAAACGTGGAAGAGTTTGGTAGCTTCTATCTTCACCTCGTTTGGAGCTATAGAGGAGAAGAGAGAGGCTAAATGCTAACGCCGTCTGTGCTGTGTTTACGTTACAGAAGGCACACGTGGAGACCAGACAGGTACAAATGAACTCGTCTAAGCTAAGGTAAGAACATATCTCAGTTTGTAAAAACGGTGGCCTATTCCTTTAATCTTGCGTCTCCTGTGATACTCATTGCTGTGGTGTAGTTCTCAAACCTTTGGAGCCATTTTGTCTAACGAGGCCCGACAGAACCAGGTTCGCTCACTGTGTCAAAAGCTGGGAGTGGAGAAGCGTGTGTAGCCATGCTTGCGTTTTTCAAATCAGCTGGCTCACTTTTTCACTGCTTTCTCCGTCTTCTCCGCAAAAAAAAATCAACAGTATGCACCATATTGATACAGTCACACTCGCATGTGAAAAAGCGTAAGAACGAGGGAGGAGGAGGAATACTCGAGAAACTTAGTTGCCTTTTAGTGGAGGGTGGGCTGGTGTTTTAAGTCTGGAAGAGGGAGAACAACTAAAACATTGAACATCTTGAACAAAATAAACAAGAAACCACTCCAGGTATGTTTTTGAACACGATGGGTAAAAGGACTTTTCGCTATTTTCCCCCGTGGTCAATATACCTCCTTGTTTGTCCCTTGTTTGTTTCATCCCGTAGCGCCTCTTGTGACGCCTCCACTGTGCTGCAGGTGCGGGGGTGTCTTGGTGCCTCTTCAGTGTTTCAGAAGGATAAATCCATAGGTCTCGCTCATAAGCTAGCTGTTTGTTTACTCTTAAAAAAGCTGTTTCCTTCAGGGTCATCATGGACTCCCTGCAGTAAAAAAAGAAAAAATCAGCTGAACCTCACAAAAACACGTCAAAGATGCACAAAAGCATCCAGCAAACAATGAGGAACACAGAAACTACAAATGCAGTTCACAGGGAAAAAAAGGCAAAAAAACGCCGCTGTACCAAGAGAGAGGGAAGTTGCCACTCGTTTATGTGCCGCGACATATGGTTAAAAAAAAAAAAAAAAAAAACAACTCCTCCACTGTGCATCCATTTAAAAGACAATTCAAATGGACAATGACAAAAACCTATGAATTACAATGAATATATTTAAATGTAACGGATATTTTTTGTTAATTGCACATCATACTGCTCTTTTTTTTTGTTAGGAGAAAGGGGCACCTATTATAGGATTTGACTTCTTTGTGCTCCTTTTAAAGGTATTCAGGAAATAATGTGAGGAAAAAGTCAATGACATGATTGAAATAAATAAATTGTTTTTCCCCTATTCACCTGCCGTGTCTCGCCTCAGATATGTTACAACGCTCTACAAGTAACTCAAGATTGTTTGCAAAGACCAAGATGAAACCTCCAAAGTGACAAATATCCCCCTGCTGCAGCTGAGGACAATGTGTGGATGTGTCTAGGTCCTGTAGATCTTAAGTATGATTCGGTGCGAGGGGAGGTCAGCGATGTAATCAGACCTGGCTGACCCGGCGCTTCGTCCCATTTAAAACCATCACCAGCGGGTTTACTCCAGGGCCACTGCTGACAAATGACTTTACCGACCCCCCCATCCCAAGAATAGGACAAGTTCAACTCAAACTTATCAAACGTACTCATCCAAAAGTGTCCAAACTTTTGGAGACAGAAAAAGTCACAGTCGGAGAGAGCGATCCCCGACAAAGTGTTGGAAAACGGGCGTGAACAAGGCACTTATGATTTAAAACAATAAAAAAAATGTAGTTTGTTGTTTTTTATCTACTGAAAAACTAGGTCAAAAGCTGATTTAGTTTGCAATCAAACCGAGTGCAGAGAAAACATACTTTGTTTGTAATTACAAATATTTTATATTGTGCATATGCCTGTTTACTACCATGGTGTTTAATTTTGTTAAAATCCTCATAAATATAATGTGCCATGAAAATGCAGGTTTATTCAGTGTTACTGCCCCAGGCCTTCAAACCTCCCTCCTTTTTGCATATTAGTTTTTTATGTGTGCCTTGAACATGTTTTTTCTGACTGTGTGAGCCCTCGTCTTTGATTGGTTGACTGCCTCAAGCCCTGCAGTAGGATTGGTCCCAGTGATCTGGCGCCTTCCTCGTGATTGGTGCGGCACCTTAGGGATTGACCAATCCTGTGTCACCACATTCAATAGCCACACCTATTTAAGGACACACCCGTCCACATGTTTGTGGCCATTGTTTTTGCACTTGTAAATTTGTAATTCGTTTTTTTGTTCACCGTTTAACACCACTTTGTTTGAAATGATCTGTTACACTCCTTTTATTAAATTACAACTTTAGTTTTACGATTTTACCTGTTGGTTTTTTGTTACTTCCCTTAAAGAGGGGGTATTATGCTTTTTTCAATCACATAGCACCAGTCTATAGCATTCTACAATGATGACATAACCTTCTGTTGGTCTGTATATGCAGTAAATTTAAATAACTGCCTTGAATAAAATTGCTCTCTCAAAATGGCTGTACTGAACGTCTTGAAATAGGCCTCTGTCTCTTTAAGAAGCTTTCCGACACGCCCCCTTCAGCACACTGCTGTGGCATCTAAACAACACTACTGTGCGGGGAGGGGGCTCTGCTGAGCTGAGGAGCAGTGGTTGGTGGTTTGGCTGGTGACAAAAGGTCCAGAGGCGTCTCCAGGAGGTGGGGGCGTTCCTAGGAGGACTGAGGCATAGCTACACCTAAAATGGCTGCCGTCTAAGTTTTTACTGATTACTCAAAAATATGTGAATGAGCCAAGGCAACACTCCAGGCATGTGTTTAATGAGGGAATGACATAATAACATCATATAAAGCTTGAAAAAGTCCATTTTACATAATACCCCCCCCTTTAACCTAACTGAGCCGGGTTGGAACATTCAGCCTTTACCTGGTCTACATAGAGCGGCGGCGCTAAACATTTGTTCGAGGAGGGACTTAAGGGGTGCTGAGGCCTTCCTTGGGGGTGCTCACATGTAATTTTTGGGCCATTAAACAAAATAAACATAATAAACGCGCTCCTCCAACTGCATCCGAGCGAACGGAGCAGCAGTGTTTGGGCAAGGCGTTGTAGAAGCCGCAGGAGTGCTGTGTGGTGGAGGAGGAGACTCTGGACCTGCCTTTAACTCCAGCGCGCACTGAGGAGCCTCCATGAGATGTTTTTATGTCAACCCTGGGAGGACCTGTGGCCAGAGGAGCAGGTCCTCATGAATGTGTGGCTCTGTGCTCTCACACTCCGCTATTACACAGTTAATGTTAAAGTTGAGCTCATTATCAAACAGATGCCCACGACTTGAGAGAAGGGCAACAAGCTCATGACTTAAGTGAACTTTTTCCGTTTTTGTTTGTAATTTCCTCGTCCAGACTTTGTCTCGCTGCTGGAGGACTCGGTCTGTTCCTGTGCTTTGGGTTCAGTAGCGCTCACGTCGCTGTATCAAAATTGCACGATAATAACCTCAGATTTCTGTTCAAAGCCAATGGAGCAGTGTCTGACTTTATAACATCAGTCTAACTTCAGCTTATTGATCAAATCTGGTGAACGACTGTAATAATGATTCTTGAGCCATGCTCAGCCCGACTCCTGCATTATTTAAAATGCATCACATTTTCTTTTATTTTCAGACAACAAGTACTTTGAACATTTACCCTTTTAATTCATTACCTGTCAGGGTAGAGTTATGCATATAAACTAGGGCCAGGACTTTTTTCGATTAATTGCGATTAATTAATTACATGAGGTTTAGTGCGATTAAAAATATTAATCGAAATTAATCACACTTTGCTTTCCACACTTCAGTTTCCTTTTTTCCTGCAGACGCACACTTAATGGCAATATTGCACTGGTCTGTTGGACTTGGTTGAACAAAAATAAACAATATTTTGTTGCTTAAGCTTATGTATTCAGTCATTATTCAATGGTATACTAAAATCCTTATTGTAACCGGGGGTGGTGCAGAGGGGTAGAAATATACCTAGCAGCTCTAGCAAGTAGCAGTTATAACCTTAGCTATTAACCCAAAGGCACACAGGTAAGTCATATTGACAGAGGCAGGTTCCATACTTGTGTTGGCCTGACCACCCGGAAGAACAAAGACCAGAGGCAGAGCGAAGATAGGCGTGACCTTTTATACGTTTTACGTTGCGCCCCTAGTGGGCGCACCGTCACATTATGAAACAACTTACTTCTCACTGTTCTCAGGTCAAATATTTATATGCGATTAATTTCGATTAATTAATTACAAAGCCTCTAATTAATTAGATTTTTTTTTTTATCGAGTCCCGGCCCTAATATAACATCTCAAAGCGTATTGACTGAAGAGCTTACAGCCTATATGTGATACCTCAATTTAAAGCCAAGACCTTCTAGTTTCTAAAACTATGAGTAAGATTTGTGTGAGTGAAGCACACCTTACATCACATTTGCGATTCATAACCCTAACTCCATGAACGGCACGGTAGTACAGCGGTTAGCGCTCGTGCTTCACAGCTAGAAGGTCCGGGTTCGATTCCCACCTGGACGGGGCCTTTCTGTGTGGAGTTTGCATGTTCTCCCTGTGTCTGCGTAGGTTTCCTCCGGGTACTCCGGTTTCCCCTACCACTAAAACATGTAGGCCAGGATGAATGAGAGTGCGCATGGGGGACGACGGATGGAAATTAGCCCAAGGCTACAATCCGGTGTGGCTTGTTCATTAACTTGCACTGTCCCTACCAAATAAACCAAAAAAAAAAAAAGAACGGGGGGGATGGGAAGTAACGGGTTAAACACTGAGCAGCTGAAGGTTTGGAAGGAGGCAGAACAAAAGTAAAGAGTGGGTCAAAGTCCAATTTCACATTAAGTACATAATATTGATGCACTGTTTTGTATATTTAAAGCTGCACTACCTTTACCTCCTGTTTTGAAGCCATGAAAGTCAATAATAAATTAGCAGAAAGTGTTGATTATTCCCCCAGATCCTCACACACATCCGGATTGTTCAGGTTAATTAATTCTATGCACCTTTCATGCACTTGTCTTTGTCGGATGGCTGAGTGAAATGAGTGTATTGCTATAGAAGCATAGAAATGCATAGCACCGATTTAATCAATAATAACGCGCTATATTTAGATACTAACCGGGCGTGCTTTACACACAAAGTTCTGCATTTACAATATAGGCTGCACTGGCAAAAGAGATTTACTCAAGTACACCATAAAAGGTCCAAATCCGATAGCAGATTATGTTAGGTTAGATGTTGCCCTACCTTCTCCTCTGCAGTGTCATTGAGGGCGGGTCGAGTGGTATCAGCAGCAGACAGCCTCTCTCCGGGCTCCCCGAAGGCCCAGTGTCCTCTTTCCCCAAACAATCTCTCCTTCGCTGTGCTCCACCGGGCATCCACACTGTTCATATAGGTCTATATAGCCTTTTGGGAACAGGGCGAAGCATGCAGCAAGAACCATACTAGTAAAGATTAATTAGATTTATTTTATTGTTAAAGCCACTGTAAGCAATTATCTTTGGTTTGCCCTGATGATGCATCATGGTGGGTCAGGTGAGGGGTGTGTTGGGTGAGGTGAGGGTGTGTTGGGTCAGGTGAGGGGTGTGTTGGGTCAGGCAGGGGTGTGTTGGATGAGGTGAGGGTGTGTTGGGTCAGGTGAGGGGTGTGGTGGGTCAGGTGAGGGTGTGTTGGGTGAGGTGAGGGGTGTGTTGGGTGAGGTGAGGGGTGTGTTGGGTCAGGCAAGGGGTGTGTTGGATGAGGTGAGGGTGTGTTGGGTCAGGTGAGGGGTGTGGTAGGTCAGGTGAGGGTGTGTTGGATCAGGTGAGGGTGTGTTGGGTCAGGTGAGGTTGTGTTGGGTCAGGTGAGGGGTGTGGTGGGTCAGGTGAGGGTGTGTTGGGTGAGGTGAGGGTGTGTTGGGTCAGGTGAGGGGTGCGGTAGGTCAGGTGAGGGTGTGTTGGGTCAGGTGAGGGGTTTGTTGGGTCAGGCAAGGGGTGTGTTGGATCAGGTGAGGGTGTGTTGGGTGAGGTGAGGTGAGGTGAGGGTGTGTTGGATCAGGTGAGGGGTGTGTTGGGTCAGGTGAGGGGTGTGGTGTGGTGGGTGAGGCGAGGGGTGTGTTGGGTCAGGTGAGGGTGTGTTGGGTGAGGTGAGCGGTGTGTTTGATCAGGTGAGGGGTGTGTTGGGTCAGGCGAGGGTGTGTTGGGTCAGGTGAGGGTGTGTTGGGTCAGGTGAGGGGTGTGGTGTGGTGGGTCGGGTGAGGCGAGGGGTGTGTTTGATCAGGTGAGGGGCGTGTTGGGTCAAGTGAGGGGTGTGGTGGCTTAGGTGAGGGTGTGTTGGTTGAGGCGAGGCAATGCGATGCGAGGGGTGTGTTGGAGTGCACTCTGCCATGCGGGAGAAAGTTTAAAATTGTAAGTAAATGACATAGGTAGAGGTAAAGTTCCAAAGATTCGGTTGCGTTCACGTGACATCACAACATTCTAAAGAGCCTTTAGTTTAAAGCAGTACTAAGTAACTTGTGCACCCTAGAGGCCATAAGCGCCACTGCAGGTGTCGTAGCATGTTGTGTTTTTTTACTCATTTATTGTCCGTGAGAGTAAATACTACACGGACAGAAAAGACAAAGTGACAGAGGGATATTGTACATCCAGTTACACAATGGAGATTATTTTTTCACTCAAACTTGGCGTTAGCCCGCAGTTAGCTTTGCCTGTTAGCCTGTTAGCTACTTCTTCGTGATTCCATTAGTGTGTATTGGTGTTCCGACCCGGTGGCAGTCAAGTTGCGATTGAGAGACACCAGGGGGAGATGAAAGACCCCCCAGTCATCCCATTAACACTTGTATTACCCCAGAGGTACGACGGAAAGGCAAACAAGTTACTTAGTACTGCTTTAAATTGTGTTAGTCTTTGGCTAATAGCTCTGTCATTACTGGGAGAATGATATTCAAAAATATGAATGTGATGTTCGCCAGTAGGAAAGCCTTTCTGCCATAGAGATAATATGTCACATTTGTGAATCCAATCACTACCAAATACTAATGGAGGTATAACATTCTTCAATTTTCATTTTGGAGATTTCTTACAAAAACGGTATTACTCCTATGGCGTTGTATTGGTTGCGTTCATGTTATAGAATACTATTTCAGCTGGAGGGCAGGTGCCAATTCAAACTGAAAAGACTCACAGAAACAGGGTGGTGTAAGGAAGCTTTATTGTACATGAATCATAATTGGGCCTCAGACCCCGGCGGGAGATTGAATTAACTATATGAAACACATGGCGATGATGAATGATTGACAGAATCTTCCCCCGGAGTCTGGACACTGGTGGAGGATGAGACTCGAGGCGGCCAGTTGACAATGACGAGCAGAGCCAAGGAGAGGCCAGGCGTAGGAGAGGTGCAGCACAGCTGGGAAAATAAATAAAAATGTCCCACAATTGTATGGTCGTCCACAGTGGCTCTTAACTTGTACCACCTCATAAAACATTTGACCTTCCAAGTACCACTTCCTAAAAGATCTGGCTTTCAAGGTACCACCAGGATTTGAGCAACACCGACACCCAACTTTAAGCCTCGTAAGCAAAACTTGGTCTTTGAGATCAACGTTCTAAACCTTTCTCTTCCACAAGCTGGAGTCTTTCATTTAGACTCTGAAGAGGTCATTTTCCCAAGTGTAGCACGTGCTAAAGTGGATCAGCAGCAGAAGCATTACACATTCTACAATCACGCAGCATTCTCAACATTTACATATCAGATTTAGTGTGCTAATATTGTAATACAGGCCATCTCAAATACTAAATAAATTAGGTGCAACATGCCAACAAATAGCTGAATGCTATAGTACCTGTCTGAATATACCCTTCCGTGCAGGTGGTACCTTTTATCTTGAAAGTTGTCACAGCAAAAGTCTGATTAGTATTTAATACTGGGTTGTGCTAATAACAAAAACAAAACAAAAACTCACCATTGTTAAACCTTGTCTAGATAGTTATCCACCTCCACGGTTTCCTTCAGTGCCATTGACAGTGTAGTGAGTCCATCCATCAGCCTTTGAAGCGTGAAAACCATTATATGAGTCCACTTCCTGGTTGAGTGCCTCTTATTTCCTCCCCTGGAACAATTTCCTGCCAATTAAAGTCTCTAAACCAAACAGTGACCCCTGGTGGTTTGACCATTTCCTCTTTAATGAATGTCAAGTAACTCCTGGAGACTTCAAAAGCATCAACCACACACAGGATGCTTGTAAGTTGTAACATTGAGGTCTGTTATGTTAACCCATTATTGTGTGTTATTTCATTCATTTTAGGGAAAATCACTCACAATCAAAGCAAAAGTAAGGCAAGGGAATTTCATTTTGGATGACACATGTCATATTAAAAGACAACTCAACACCAAAACACAGATTGAAAACGCTCATTTTTAATATCAACATTTAATACAAATACAATACATTAAGTGCAAAAAATCCAATTGTCATGAAATGTATTACTTTGGAACATCAGTGTGCTGCAACCCTTAATGGCAACACCTGGCAACAGCTGTCTAATGATCTGGTCTGGGAACAAAACTGGAACTCATCACGTTCCAGTTTACGTCATGGTGACGCATAAACAAGAAGCAACTTCACTCTCTTGGTACAGCAACGTTGTTTTTTTTGTGTTGCTTTTTTAGTTCTAACTGCATTTGTGTTCCACATTGTTTTACTGGATACTTTTGTACATCTTTGCTGTGTTTTTGTGCAGCTCAGTGGATTTTTTTTATTGCAGCGTGTCAGTACTAACCTTGAAGGACCCAGGTCTATAAAAAGTAAACAAACAGCTAGCTTATGAGCTAAAGACATTTGAGACCTACAAATGTCTTCTTCTGAAACACTGAAAAGGCATCAATGCCTCCCACACCTGCAGCACAGGGAGGCAGCACAAGAGGCGCTACAGGAAACAAAACAGGGACAAGTGAGGAGGAAGAGGAAGGGGGAGCTGACCAGAACAGAACGCCACGCTCTGAAACAGGAAAAAACCCAGGAGGCGCTGCACTGTTTCAGGTCAGGTTAGCCCACAATGGCGGCGGGCTCAGTCGCCGCAGCTCAGGACTAACCCAACACGCAATTTTGTTGCACAATTGAACAATGACACATAAAGCACTTACTTATGTATACGTTTCTCTTAACATAGACATAATAGAATTCTAATGTGGCTGTTCACGATTCCTGCTATATCTCTCTCCGCCACTGGTCCAGAGCAGAGAATGCAGTGGGTCTCAACTGGTGTGGCTTTGGGATCCTCCTTCAATGTGTCATGACAAGTTGCGATCCAAAAACAATATTCAACTTTTACTTAAAATATTTTACACTGAGGACATTTTTTGTGTGTATTTAATAGCAAAATGCAGTATTTCTTTACCGGGTTCACTCGATATAGGGATTTATCATAAATCTTTCTTTCAAAAAAATACCAAGAATATGGTTTGGCAATGGCCTGCGTCCCACTGAATATCGTCGTTAAATCCAAGATCCCCCATTTCGATTGAGGGGCGGGTTTTCTTCCGTCACTGGCTCCTTTGACACCTCTCTTGAACCATCTATTTTCCTTGGCTTAAATTCTGGCGTTGCTGACTTCAGAGGAGATAAGATGATAATGAAGTGCTGCCCGAAGGCCGCTAGTGGTTTCTCCATGGTGTTGGTATATCCTCTTGTGCAATGGCTGTTTAGTTTGTCCAGTATAATGATCTTCCAACTCCTCTTCTTAGCAATTATATTTAAGTAAACCATATCGATCTATTTTAGCTGGACATTTTATCTTTCTTATGTACTTATTTCTTTCCTGAAGTGGTTTTAAGTTCACGGGGAATATATTTCTCCGGACATCTGCAGACAGAAGTATGCAGAAAGGCCACGCACTCTGACCAGTAGCTTTTTGATTCAAATCACACGTTGCATCACAGGTTTGAAGAGAATGTCTCCTGCTCTACTGTTTTTGGAAATACAAACAAGAGAGAGTCGTTTGTGGTTTATTAATCTCTGGTGCATTTTAAGTCCTATACTTTCATATCATTTCATGTATCTATGGATCATGGCGGAAATAAAATACGAGATAAACAGACTCAATTGGCTCAATGTATTATAGCTGATATGTGAATGATCTTGTAAACAAAGAAGACACAAAACACTCATCCGCCATTTTAGATCAACCAGTAGTTTAGCCGCTTTTAGCAAATTGCCCAGTGCACCAATGCAGCTATCTGAACAGGAGAAGGAAACACAATGATTTAACTTGTCAAATGGCCATCATCATGAAAACGTATTTATCTGTAATGACTTTGTACTCTCTTTACGCTTGCAGCTTTCACTCCTCACAGCCTGGATTTTCTCCACGGCTGAATGCAGCCTGGATAAACGCACCAATCATCTTATTTGGATATGCAAAGATAATGGCTAAAGGCAAACCGATTACATTTGGACAATTGTTGTGCCACTGTCAGGCATTCTTAACGATTTATCTTTGCAAAGGGATTTCGAAGAGGAGATCTATTATGTTAAATGCACTTTTTGGGCGACTAAAGGCAATGTATGGTTGAATGTTCATTTTATCTTCACTATAACGTATCTGTTATCATCATGTTGCCAATTAAATTGCTAAATTCTATTTATTGTATTCTTGCACTGATGTGTGAATCCGAACCAGCAGTGGTTTGGGCCAATCACGTGGCAGTATTGCCGAGGCTCGGTGGGTATAACATTTTCCAACAACATCAAGCAGTTTTATTGATACTAGTAATAATGACAGTACCCAGCCCATTACACTTGTATTGGGCTGGGTACTGTTAAACGATACCAGTATGGTATCAAAAATATTTTTTTGGTACTACCGGTAGAGAAAAAATCAAAGTATCGAAACCCGGTACAGAAAAAATATATCTTTAGAGAGCAAGTTTTGATGCCTGTTGGTCCAGGGACAACATTAAAGAAAGTTACTTGGTCGTTTCAGCTCAAATAACTGATACACATTTAAAATAAAGAGTCTTTTATGGAATAAATGAACAATATCGGCGTGCGCTGTTGTAAGAACCGGGATCACACAGGAGGTCTTCCACAGGACAGGGACCTTCTCCAGGCTAAGGCTCAGGTTGTAGATGTGGCTGAGGACCTCGGAGAGCTGGTCTGCACAGGTCCTCAGCAGCCTGGGGCTGATGCCGTCTGGTCCTGCAGCTTTCCTCTGCTTCAGTCGCTTCAGCTCTCTCCTCACTGGTCCGGTGTGATGGAGCGGGGGAGTGAGGGGGGAACTGGGGTCGACTGCCGGGGGTGGGGCAGGTGAAGGTAGTCGGGGGAGGGGGCAGAGGGAGTGAGAGGAGAATCAAAACGGTTGAAATGTTTGTTGAATTCATCCACCCGGCGCTGGTCTCCGTCAGTTGTCCCTCAGGCACTCTGTCCAAATTCGAAGATGTTCTTTAGAAGGTCATTCCGTGCCAAATCACCCAAATTCGCTCCACCACATGTGTAATGAACACATGCAAAGTGACTGGCTCTAACTCCCAATTTTTTTTTAGACACCTTTTCTGCTCCGGGGTGCTTTTTGCGTTTGTGAGCACCTTTTAAAGAGCTGTAGCTCAGCAATGGAATCATGTACAGGGCTACAATTCGGTATGTGCCATGTCTACTAAACATAGTTCCAGGAACAATCATCAAAAATGTTTTAGATTGTACAGTTTTGGATTTATAGACTGCTAAATATGGCATTTTTTGAATTTCGGATTTCCCCCCCCAAAAAAATGTCAGGGCTCTAGAAAAGAAGTGTATTGCGTGATCATCTTCATATTCTAGGTTTTAGTTTATTAGGATATGACCTTGCTGAAGTAGAAGCAGGATGTCGATCGGATAAAGGGTCTTTGAGTTATAGCTTCACAAAGATGGGTCCTACTCAGAAAAGCTCAAAAAGGCCCTCTAGTCTATGCAGCAATTAACCACGTAGTCAACTACTGAGGCACACATTTTTTGACAGATAGAAGCCTTATCAGTCAGTCTGTAGCCAGAAAATTTGTATCTATCTCAAATGGCTTCATGGTTAAAAAATATTTTGAATCCTACTCATTTTTTTTGCAAAAAACAAGTGCATTTCTAACCATCTATTCAGTGTTAAAATAAAAAAGACAAGGTTTTTAATGACAGAAATGCATATGTATGTGACCAATATGAACTTAACATTCTAGTTTTACATGTATGTAGATACATTTGTTTACCTCAAAAACGCTGCAGATTCATCTTTCAGCTCCATTATATTATCTCAAAGGAATATTCAATGCTTACATATTTCTTGAGATCTGGGTCCACAGAAGGACGGCCTCATGGTTCTAACCGGGCCTGTTGGTCTCTCATAAGGGGCTTCTGAACCGCTCTTTGTCTGACCCGTCACCTAGGACCTGTTTGCCATGGGAGACCCTACCAGGGGCACCAAGCCCCCGATAACAGAGCTCCAGGATCATTCGGGTGCTCAAACCCCTCCACCTCTTAAGGCGGCGGTTCCAGTTCAGACATGTGTAATCTCAAGAACTATGTTTGCATTGAATATTCCTTTTAGATAGTATAATGAAGCTAGTGAGAATTCAAACTGAAAGACAAATCTGCAGCGTTTTTGAGGTAAACAAATGTATCTACATACATGTAAAACTAAAATGTTATGTTCATATTGGTCTGTGTGCACACATATGCATTTCTGTCATTATGAACCTTGTCTTTTTTACTTTTAACAATGGTTAGAAATGCACTTTTTTTTTTCAAAAAACAAGTAGCATTCAAAATATTTTTTTAACCATGAAGCCATTTGAGATAGATACAAATTTTCTGGCTACAGACTGACTGATAAGGCTTCTATCTGTGAAAAAAATGTGAAGTGCCTCAGTAGTTGACTACGTGGTTAATTCCTGCATAGACTAGAGGGCCTTTTTTGAGCTTTTCTGAGTAGGACCCATCTTTGTGAAGCTATAACTCAAAGTCCCTTTATCCGATCGACATCCTGCTTCTACTGGAGCAAGGTCATGTCCTAATAAACTAAAACCTAGAATATGAAGATGATCACTCCATACACTTCTTTTCTAGAGCCACTGACATTCTGAGGAAAAAAATCCGAAATTCAAAAATTGCCATATTTAGCAGTCTATAAATCCAAAACTGTGATTGTTCCTGGAACTATGTTTAGTAGACATGGCACATACCGAATTGTAGCCCTGTACATGATTCCATTGCTGAGCTACAGCTCTTTAAAGGTGCTCACAAACGCAAAAAGCACCCCGGAGCAGAAAAGGCATGGTTGCAACTCCCTGTTTTGTAAATGGTCTTAAATTTTTTTTTTTTAAACTATTGGGAGTTAGAGAAAATCACTTTGCACGTGTTCATTACACATGTGGAGGAACTCAAAAAAAAAAAGTTTCATCCTAATCTGAGACCTCTCCACACATACCCCGTGTTGCCCTGCTCCAGCTTCTGCTCCAGCTTCCCCCCATAAACCTTCTTTGCCTTCCTGATCCACTGGAGCTCGTGCTGCACTCTCCTCTGCTCCTCTCTGTCACTGAGTTGAAAGCCCTTTTCTTCTGGTTCAGGAAGGCTTTAAGCTCAGGGGTAGTTGTCGTTATTAGACGGCCTGCTCTACAAACTGAGCCATTGTCGCCCCACTATACTATTTAACAACACGGCGATGACGGAATACATGAGGTGCTGCTACAGACAAGCATTAACATTTTGGAAAATATTTAATTGTTGTTTTTTAATTGTTATTTATTTTAAAATGTACTGATAAAAAAGTAAATAAAGCATTAATCCTAAAAATAAAATTACCTCAAATTTGTAATTTTTCTTTCTTTCTTTCCACCACTGCCGAATGATTACAGATGTGGTAGGTGGTGTTTGATACATTATGTTTGTATGCGAGACGATAATGTTGATCACATCAGCCGTTGAGGCGCTTGCTGAGGTTGGGATTTCTCTCTTTTAACTCCAGCGCGACGAAGGAAAAAGGATGTGCTCATTAAACATTCACAGCCACGGCGCAGCGCTCGTTCTGATGCAGTTTGTGTCTCCCAACAACATTAGAGAATCTCAATTCCGGAAAGGAGCGGGACAGAAGACAAGCATTTTTTGTTGTTGTTGTTGTTGAGTTAGATGCATCGTTTTAAAGTACTCTTATTGAGCTAAATCTTTTAACTCTTATCTACATGCATACATTGATATTTTATTCATTTAACACTACAAAGACTACCACTTTAGCGTTGATTCACATAAGGCATCGTACGTTTTTGAAGACAGATGAATGGAGGGAAGTCTCTGCGTTATGGGCACAGTGATGTGCCCATAATGAATAAAGCTTTGCTCAAATAAAGGCGGCGAGGAAAAATGTTATTTCAAAATATCCATTACGCAAGAGGCCACAATGTAGATACAGTCAGCATCGCAACATAAGAGAGGCCGCGACCTTGCAGAGAGGAAGGAAGTATGTTTTGAGAAACACTATTTTTCACTCTTTTTAGCCGTTTTCTGGTGGAATATAAACTTATTTATCACACACAAATAAAGTCAAGTCTAAATCGGGTCCATTTGGATGTTTTTTCACAGCAGATTGTACAGTAGAAGCGGGGGAGAAAAAACAGCAGTCATAGCTAGCGTTAGCATGTAACATTCTCCATTATTTATGTATTTATGTAGCCTGACTAACGCCAGACTGCTGTGTGCGCTCGAATCTTTTCGAACTTCACAACAGCCTGGGGACCATGGCCGACATTTTTCCATGGATTTGGGCACCAATCACAGAACGAGGAGGGACGGTAAGACGATGACGCGCTATTTGACATACGGAAGCTTGTAGTTTGTTTAGGGATAAAAAAAAATAAAAAAATATTTACGGATCCAACATGACAGCAGCAGACGCGATGCCATCTTTCGATCAAGCTTTAGAACGTGTTCTAAATAGTTTAGCTCAAAAGTTTACAGCAGGTACGTCATACGTCATCTGATACCATGATACGATTGGCTATGGCTACGTGCAGACGCATGAGAGACATTCGTAGCGCCCAATAAACGGCTATGAACAATCGTAAACCACACCTCTCCTACGAGAAAATGAATTGGTGGTCCCCAGACTAAATATCACTTGTGATTTTAGTCTGGCGTTAGCCAGGCTAGTATTTATGGGCATTTGAACCACTTTACTCCTCTCCATGTCTTTGTATCTTTATTGGGTAGAAAACTATATTCATAATTATAGTAATTATAGAAAGTTTTCTTCTCCCGTTTGTTTTCCCCCTCAACTGCTTCAAACACCATATATGAGCAATTCCAGAGATGCCGTCTGTATCTATAGATAGCATCACGAAAATGCTACATGCTAACGCTACGACTGCTGGGTTTTTTTCCGCTTCTACTGAACAATCTGCTGTGAAAAACCATCCAAATTGACCCGATTTAGACTTGACTTTATTTGTGTGTAATAAATAAGTTTATAACATTATTTTATGTAGCATGATGCTAACATGAAGCATCATGTTAGCAATCTCCATCATGTATGTATTTATGGGCTGTTGAACCACTTTTGCTCCCCTCCATGTCTTTGTATCTTTATTGGGTAGAAAACTATATCAATAATTCTGCATTTGTTAAAGTCGTTATGGAATAATTGGAGAAAGTTAAGATTTTTCTCTGCTTTGTTTCCCCCCTTAACGGTTTCAAACATGACCATATATGGATGATTCCAGAGACGCCGTCGGTACAGTATCTATTCACCTTATTCCACCCCGCCCACTTTTGCCTCTTTTTGCCACGGATCGGCACTTCCATTGTATTGACACTTCCGGTAGAGCGCGAAGCTCATTCAGCGGAGAATGAGGGAAAATGTTGCCGCTAAAATATGATGTTTAGTAGATTTATTTGTGTAAAATGTCCAATGTTCATTTGCACCAACAAGTCGACACTGGACTGTTTCTCTGCACGGCCTAAAAACTTATTTGTTTTCGTGTAGTAACTGATTTTATCTGGACTTCACCAGTCCCATGTTAACTGATAGGAGGCGGACACAATTCATGGCGAATAAGGTGAATACGTTTGTTAAGTGATGATGTCATCTCTCCACTTCCGAGACCAACGGAACTTTGCCCTATTCTCTATAATGGGAATTAGCTGATTTAATCTGCTGTAGAGCGACTACAAGGCTCTTTCTTTTCATCTTATCACACAGAAATATCACATTTACTCTGGATTTTGTCTAGTGATGCTTTTCTGACATGAATTAACAACAACAAAATTCCATACACAATGAAGGCTTATTTTTAACTGAAACATGGCTTGACAAAAACACTGGTAACGCAGTTTTGATTGAGTGTAGTCCATCAAATTTCAATTTGTGTCTGAAACACGCCAAAACCAGAGGGGCGGGGGTGTCTATGCAATATTCAGGGACAATATAGTCATCCACAAATTGTCATTTGGTTTTTTTGTATCATTTGAGTATGTGTCTTTCAAAATGGAGATAAAACAATCTTCCATTCTTTATATGACTATTTACAAACCACCACAGAATTGTTTTATCGAAGACTTTACTGAATTACTTTCATTTATATGCACTGATTTTGATTGTTTAGTCATTTCAGGTGATTTTAATGTGCATGTGGATGTGACCAATGACAGGTATGCAAAAGAACTTAGTGCTGTCCTTAAATTGTTTGGTTTAACTCAGCACGTGAGTGAGGCAACCCACAACAAGGGTCACACTCTAGATCTAGTTATTACAAAAGGTGTTAATATATCAAATGTGAATGTTGTTGATGTTGCTTTATCTGATCATTTTTGTGTCTTCTTTGACTTGTCTGTTACACCCAAACCGGTGGTTGGGCCTGGAGTTATTCAAAGAAGACACATAAATGATACAACAGGGACGCAGTTTATGGAAAGGATCAGATTGGAAAATCCCCCATGTTCTAATGTTGATAATCTGTTGGACTCTTATACATCAAGCGTCTTAAATGTTTTGGATACTATTGCTCCTGTCAAGGTTAAAATGGTTAACAATAGACAAAAGGCACCTTGGAGAAGTAAAGATTCGGTCAGGGCATAGAAAAGGGAGTGTCGAAAAGCCGAACGGAAATGGCGCAAGTCAAAGCTCCAGGTTTATTTTGAGATATACAAAGAAGTGCTTTGTGAGTTCAACCAGATTTTGCGTGGAGAAAGGGAGAAATACTTCTCTAAAATCATCGCAAACTGCAGAAACAATTCTCGTGTGCTGTTTTCCACAGTAAACAGATTAACTAACCCTCCAGTTTCACTGCCCTTAGAACTAATCTCTACATCTAAGTGCAATGAGTTTGCAATATTTTTTTATGACAAAGTCCAAGGCATTAAAAATGCCATAATTTCCACAACACAAATAACAACCCTGACACCAGATAAACACCTTGAGCTGACACATTTCACACCTGTTACTGGCAAAACAATCGAAGAGGTTATCTCCGGTCTGAGTTCATGTACATGCTGCCTTGATGAATTACCCACTAGATTTCTGAAGTCTGTGCTGACCAGCTTGTTACCACAACTTGTTCAGTTAGTTAACATCTCACTTGAGACTGGAGCATTTCCAAAGGCCTTGAAAACCGCGGTCATTAAGCCTCTTCTAAAGAAGAGCAGCCTTGATCCCAACGTACTGAACAACTACCGGCCCATATCAAACGTTCTTAGGAAAAGTCCTAGAGAAAGTAATATATCAACAGCTCACTTACTTTCTCCTATCTAACAATGTGTTTGATACTTTCCATTCAGGATTTAGGCCCCACCACAGCAATGAGACACAACTACGCAGATGACACTCAGATCTACAGTATGTGTCACTGACGGCAGGTGAACATGGGCCTGTAGATACACTCTGTCACTGCATCGAACAGATCAGTTTGTGGATGCAAAACAACTTTCTCCAACTAAACTCAGACAAAACTGAGATCATTGTCTTTGGCCCACAGACACAAAGACAACGTGTTATCAGTCACCTTGAGTCTCTTGCTCTGAAACCAAAAAATCAGGTTAGAAATCTAGGAGTAATCATGGACTCAGACCTGAACTTAAACAGCCACATCAAAGCAATAACATCATCAGCTTTTTACCATCTGAAAAACATTGCTAAGATCAGAGGAATAGTGTCAAAACCAGACTTAGAGAGACTCATCCATGCATTTGTCTCCAGCAGGTTAGACTACTGTAACGGCCTGCTCACTGGCCTTTCTAAACGAGCTGTTAGAGCTGCAGTACATCCAGAACGCTGCTGCTCGAGTCCTGACAAGAACCAGGAAATACGACCACATTAGTCCAGTGCTCCGGTCTCTGCACTGGCTTCCTGTCACTCAGAGAATAGAATTTAAAACAGCTCTGCTTGTTACAAGTCTTTTCATGGTTTAGCACCAAAGTACATCTTTGACATGTTAGAGCCGTATGAACCATCTCGGGCCCTGAGAACTTCAGGGAGGGGTCTCCTGGTGGTTCCCAGAGTCAATAATAAACACGGTGAGGCTGCGTTTCAGTTTCATGCAGCTAAAATCTGGAACAGTCTTCATGAGGATGTGAGACAGGCCTCAACTCTGACAATGTTCAAATCCAGGCTGAAAACAGCTCTTTTTACCCGTGCATATGCGCCACCTCCGTTTTTTTTAACATTGCGAGATAGGACTTGGCAATGGAATCATAAAAATCGGTACAGACGTGCATCATGACAAGTTGAGCAAAAAATATTATTACAGCAACGGCGTCCGCCATATTGGGTGTCGGCCATTTTGGATGACAGCCAGGAATCCGCCTTTATTTTTCACTTCGTACAAAATCTCCTCCTAGAGCGTTTATCGGAACGACCTAATTTTGGGTGGAAAATAATCTTAAGAAGTAGAACTTTAAAAGTTATCCAAATTATTTTTCTAAGTTTACGGTTTTTATGAAATGTAAAAATATGCTTCAGTTTGCAGATATAGTGTGATACAAATTCATACTAATTTTTCTCTGTATAATGTCAAAATTGAGCGCGGAGTGCGCGTTAGCGCATTCCAAAAATCCTAAAACTAAGACCCTTGGGGAAAAAAGTTAAAAACAAACATAAAGGCAGTAGCAATACCATAATTTTAGATTGAGGGAGACAAAAGGGCGCAAAGCGCCCCCTTGCTTTAGGCAGGGCGGTCGGCGAGGGCCGATAATCGCCGCTTTGCGGCTGTATTTGAGAGCTGTTTTCATTCAGTCGTGTTGTGTTTAGTTCAAAGACCTGTGGCTGTCAGACGTTCTGTTCCTCCTCCGATTCTCGCAATGCATTGTGGTCTATATTGACCCGTGTAGTGATCGCTGCTGCACACTTCTTTTCAGAATGCATTGTGGGAAATTTTCAGTGCACTACTTTTTTCTCTTTGGACGTTCGGACACCCCTACAACATGGCGTGACCACTTTATAATGCACTATTAAGGAGATAGTGAGGACATTCGGACACAGACTAGAAATCTGCATTTTGACGGTTACCATAGTTACGCCATGGAATTTGCAGTTGCCCGCCACCTCAATTTTAAACTATACCGTGGGAGGAAAATGTATGTGAACTCTTTGGAATTTCTCACATTTCTGCCTAATTAGTCATAAAATGTGGTCTGATCTTCATCAAAATCAAAAGAATGAGTAAACAGTGTCTGCTTAAAGTAATACCACCAGAACATTTAATCATATTTTTTATTGGCCATAACATGTAAACATTCACAGAACAGGGAGGAAGTAAGTACACTGCTTGAATCTCACTGAACTGCAGCAGTTTTGTAAAGAGGAATGGTCCAAGATTCATCCTGATCGTGGTGAGCGTCTAATCTGCAACTACAGAAAAAGTTGTTGCTGCAAAAGAAGGGTCAGCAGATATTTAATACAGGGGTTCACTTACTTATTCCATGCATGTTGTGAATGTCTCAGGTCTTTCTGCAAATATCTTGATAAACTTGTGAATTAATTTTTCTATTGATGATATCATGTTGTCCACGCCCTGAGGCAACAAAACAGCCCCACACCATGATTCTCCTGCTCTATTCTTCACAGTGAGGAGAGGGTTTTGATGTTGGTGTGCTGTTCCATTTTTCCTCCACACATGACGTTGTGTGTTCCTCCCTAACTTCAACTTTGGTTTGCGAAAGAGCACTTGGATTCTCCACAGCACTACTGGCAAAATATTGTTTAACTGATAAACCCAGTTTTATTAGTATAGTATTAGTATTAGTTCAAGCGGACACTGTTTCTTCATTCTTATGATTTTGATGAAGATCAGACCACATTTTACGACCAAATGCGAGACATTCCAAAGCGTTCACATACATTTTCCTCCCACTGTAGGGTCTTTAGAATGTCGTGATGTCACATGAACGCAACCTATTGCTGCAAATCCCATGATGCTTAGCGATATGACATCACAATCCTGAACTCTATATCATAAAATTCTACCTGAAACAAATTCGCACGATAGCTTCAAATGTGCTCAATTCAGTTTTTATCATGATTTTCACAAACTTCAGCCGTGTTCTGGTCCTGATTTAGTATCTTTTTAAACACCCTATATGTTTTTTTTATAATAGATCCATATGCCTGATTTTCTGTCTCCAGGATGTGTAAATGTCCACAGCAAACTGAATTGACATTTTCCAAAAATAATTTACCAGTTGTTCAGATATGTATGTGCCCCAAATTATGCCGCCTTTAAATAAAAGTCTTTAGATTTAGCTGTGATTTCATTGGAGTTACACCAACAAAGAAAAATACTGACGCTTGAACAAGTAGTTTCAGTAATATAAGCTGATGTCATAGTGCCCCCCAGTGGCCAATACGGGTATGGCATATTGTCTTGTGAAGGTTTCCCCCCCTCAACACGGGTGACTCACTGGCTGCTCACATTTCAAAGCATTTCGGAGAAAAGTGCGGAGCGGAAAGTGAGATGCATGGCATTGGCACCGAAAGCCGTCTCGGTCCATTTACGGGTGTTGTGTCTGCCATAACTTTGAGATATGGAGGATTTTGCCATTAGTGTCTGCGAAAACTTGTGACGTATTTCGTGTTGTTTCTAAATCGATTTTGAAGTCATAAAAGTGCTGAAGCAGTGCTGAGTAATACGGACATGAGTTGGCGAGCGGATACACCTGATTTCACAGCCAACAAAATAAAGGACGGGAAAAATGAAATAGTCTGACTAAAACAATACAGGTTTTTAGTTCATATTAGTAGACCTAGTAGTAGTAGTAGTAGCTGTTGACTACAGTATTTCACTTTCTATAACGCATTTTTGCATACATTCTGGCACACCTTTAGACATAGGGTGACCAGATTTTATGACTGGGACACTATTTGGGGTTTAGTTGCATGGTCAACCAGGGAGCCATTTATTGACTGTTTTTTCCACATTAAATGCTATATCTGATTGTTAACGTCTTACATTAGGCACCAATCAGCATTAACCTGATGGGTCAGCCCTATGTTCCCCAGTACCTATGTTCCCCCACTTCTATTGATTAAGATCAGGCACCAGCCCACTATCCTTAAGGTTAGTGGCTAGGGCAGGGTCAGGGTTAAGCTGCTTGATATATGTATGACGTTTCACTCTTATGACTTGTGATTGGTTGAAGTACCAACTCACCTATGGAAAAAGAAAAATCGCACCCGGGAAACATAGGACCCCGAGAACATAGGACCCGGGGAACATAAGACCTGGGGAACATAGGACCCGGGGAACATAGGACCCGGGGAACATAGGACCCGGGGAACATAGGACCCAGGGAACATAGGTATGCACCCAACCTGATAGACTTGATATTTTTTATTGGTTTCTACTTGTTAATGGACATTTGCATGGGCCAAAGACATGAATTTTCAAGCGAAGTTTGTTACTTTGGGGATCATATTGGCCAAAAACTGGGACACTTGGGACAGATCCTGTGTAAAACTGGGACAACTGAATGGTTTTGGAGGAATGTGTGGGGACATGGGACAGAGGACTCAAAACTGGGACTGTCCCGGGTAAACTGGGACGTCTGGTCACCCTATTTAGACAGGAACTAGCCATCTTTGTCCTGGCAGCTGTCCAATTAGCCACATTTTAATTGAAAGTAATGTAAAAAGAGAGACATCATTTTCAATAAAACAAAAATCGAAAAATCACATACAGTAGTACCTTCGGAGTCATATTAATTTAACATGTGAAATCCAGGGAAGTAAAAGGGAGAAGCGCTATTCGCTCCAAATGTATACAGTGTCCGTTAGCATCTGCCTGCTCAATGTATTTTTTCCTATCGTGGACTCAGAACATTACATTAGGTCGACATATGAAAGGCTGAATAGATTCCATGTAACAGAAGGTGTTTTATATTACCTTTAATGGCTTTAGTTTTGAAATAAACCATTTCACAGAATCACACTTTTTATGTCTGCTCTTCTTTGAGACGCTCCCAGAAAGTTGGAGCAACAGCTGGAACATTTGTAATAAATCAGATACAGTTGAGTGCAATCTGGTGTTTTTTAGGCAATCATTTTTTAATCAGCTTTGTACAGTGATGAAAATCAGAATTGTCTATGGTTACTTTCCAAAAAAAAAAGAAAAAGAAAAGCAATACTGATTATTAGACTATTTTTTATTATTTATTCTATTTATAGTTTTTTATGTACTGTCAAAATCCTGTGTGTTTCCCTGTGGGGCCCCTCAGCTGTGGGTCCCAGTCCCTGTGTTGCCCATGTCAGCCCCGCCCCTGCTCCTGTAGCTGCACCTCGTGTTGAGCGATGAAGAGGAGACACAGGCTCCAGACAACTCTGAGTGAAGACTGAACTTTAGCCAGGGTTCCTGACTTTTTTGTTGCTTTTAAACCGCGGGCAGATTCAGAGGATCAGATCAGAGAAAATATAGTTTGAAAAAGGCTGGCATCACGCCGTAACCCTGCACTGTTTCATCACCTTATCTCTTCATTATGCCTCCTAAATTAATCTCTAAAACCAAAAATATGAGGCAGATTGTTGTGACATAAAAAGTGGGCCAAAGCTTGGAAAGAGTCTGTTTATGGATCAGTTTATGTCCGTAAAGTTCATGATTTTATTATAGCATTAACCCCTCGCGTACGGGGAGCGGACTGAGCTGCTGCTGCTCTTCCATGATTATTCCTCCAGTTTCTCTCTGAAGAATCCCCATGCACTCTTCTTCTTTGTTTATTTGGTGTTGATGATTGTCTGTCAGATGTGATTTATTTTATTTTTTTCACTACCCATGGTGGCAGAACTCCGTTCCGGTGGGTTCTGTTCCACTTTAACCCCTGCCTATAGCCGTTTATCCGGATGTTTTCAGCTGTTGTGAAACACAATTATCATATTTAGGTGAGGTCGAAGCCTAGTTAGAAATCATTAATGAATGTACAGACCTTTTGAAGTTTTACTTTAGATACAATATAAAAGTGGCTCCTGAACTAAATGCTGAGTCATATTCGGTCAAGTTTCTGCTTTTGCGGTGTCGGATACACATCCAATGGCCATTAAACATATGTTAATGATAAAGAAACCACAGTAGTTATATAATTGCCATGAAACGTACCTAACATACCTCGCCATACTTTAGAATTGGGACTGGCTTCACCATTAATTTGTATGGGGATAGAACGGGGATAATACGCACAATTTAAAACCGGGATGTGTTAACAAAATGTATTTGTAAACCCTAAAAGCATTTCTATGATTTCTATGCGCTCACTCAGCTGGGGAAACAACTGGGGTCTAAATGAATGTGAGCTTTTTTTAGTTAAAAACGGCTATAATTCCTTGAGTTAACTGTGAGTTAACACCAAATTAAAATGGTTAGCTCAGTTAAATGCTTATCAGTGACATCACAGTCCTCACTTTCTGGTATAAAAAGCACATGAGTGCAAACCAACTGAGAATGACGACGTCACATGTCGGGAAAACGAGCACCCAGTTCACATGAACGCAGAATAGATCTGTGGCATAGGTTTCTGTCACAAGGAGAAATTATGATGAATAATGATTTAAAAAAGTCCATCTACTGTAAGCCAAATTCTTACACAGTCATTTCAGTAAATATCAGCATAGTCCATTTGTTGTAAAGTTGAAGGGAAAAAAGCACATCCACCACCTTCGAGCAGCGTGTGATACAAAAGTACGCAGTGAAAATAAATGGAAGCTCCTCACAGTTTGCGAGCTCCCAAAATGCACCAAGCTGGGATATATTTCACTTTGTCAAGTTGATCATTTTTCAAGATTTTATAACGCATAGTTGTATCTACTGGCAGTGGGTGGTACAAAACACTAGATCATTTTCAACTTCTTATTTGGAAGATCTGCATGAGAAGAACGTTGCCAAGTTTATAATCAAAAGCTGGTTCCTAACAGATCTTTTAAAAAAAAGAAGAAAATAGAATCAGGCAGGGCATTTTCATCTCATGAAGTAAGTGCAATGAGACTGAATGTATCAAGTGGCAGAGGTTGGAGACTCAACTCAGACTTTATACAAACTTTATAAAATTTAATTGATTGATTTTTGGGACTTGAGACTTATTTGACCAATGCTCCAAAAAGACTTGACTTAGACTTGCTGTTTGTGTCTTGAGACTTAACTTGGACTTGAGGCCAATGATCTCCATGACTTGATTGATTTGAGCGTAACTGCTGAAAGAACAGGAGTCAGTGTAGAACCAGCGCATCCGTTTACACTATGGTAATTAGCCACATGCTTTATCGGTTTCCCGACAATAAAAATATGATTTATCTTTATCTTTTAGGCTGTATGGAAAAGCAGCTCATGTTTAAAAGACTCTTGTTTACATTTTTCTGAAGTCGCCCCCCGGCCCCTGCCTAAAAATACTGCACCAGTCATTTTGTGGCGATTTAATATTATCCATCCATCCATTTTCTTCCGCTTTATCCGGGGCCGGGCCGCGGGGTCAGCAGTCTCAGCAGAGATGCCCAGACTCCTCCTCCAAATAGGACAGGCCTGGAGCACCTCCCAAGGGGAGGCGGCCAGGAGGCATCCGAAACAGATGCCCTAGCCACCTCAGCTGGCTCCTTTCGACGTGAAGGAGCAGCGACTCTACCGCGAGCTCCTCCCGGGTAACTGAGCTCCTCACCCGATCTCGGAGGGTGCGCTCAGCCACCCTGCGAAGGAAACTCATTTCAGCCGCTTGTATTCACGATCTTGTCCTTTCGGTCATTACCCAGATCTCATGACCATAGGTGAGGGTGGAACGTAGATCGATCGGTAAATCGAGAGCTTTGCCCCCTGACTCAGCTCCCTCTTCACCACAACAGTCTGATACAGCGACCGCATCACTGCTGACGCTGCACCGATCCGTCTATCGATCTCACGCTCCATCCGTCCCTCACTCGTGAACAAGACCCCGAGATACTTGAACTCCTCCACTTGAGGTAAGGACTCCCCACCGACCTGAAGCGGGGAAGCCACCTTTTTCCGGTGGAGAACCATGGCCTCAGATTTGGAGGTGCTGATCCTCATCCCGGCCGCTTCACACTCGGCTGCAAACCGCCCCAGTGCGCGCTGGAGGTCCTGATTTGATGAAGCCAAAAGAACAACATCGTCTGCAAACAGCAGAGATGAGATCCTGAGATCCTCCGGCCCCTGGCTGCACCTAGAAATTCTGTCCATAAAGGTAATGAACAGAACCGGTGACATAGGGCAGCCCTGGCGGAGACCAACACGCACCGGAAACAAGTCTGACTTCCTGTGGGCAATGCGAACCAAGCTCCTGCTACGGTCATACAGGGAACGGACAGCCGTTAGCAGAGGGCCCCGGACCCCATACTCCCGGAGCACCCCCCACAGGGCACCACGAGGGACACGGTCGAACGCTTTCTCCAGATCCACAAAGCACATGTGGACTGGTTGGGCGAACTCCCACGAACCCTCGAGCACCCGATGAAGGGTATAGAGCTGGTCCAGTGTTCCTCCTGAATCCGAGGTTCGACTATCGGCCGGATCCTCCTCTCCAGCACCCTGGAGTAGACCTTACCGGGGAGGCTGAGAAGTGTGATCCCTCTGTAATTGGAGCACACCCTCCGATCCCCCTTCTTAAAGAGAGGGACCACCACCCCGGTCTGCCAATCCAGAGGCACTGTCCCCAACCGCCACGCGATGTTGCAGAGACGTGTCAGCCAAGACAGTCCTACAACATCCAGAGACTTAAGGTACTCAGGGCGACCGCACGAGCTGCAGCACGCTTTGCCTGCCGGTACCTCTCAGCTGCCGATTTAATATTAATTACACTTTAAATCCAAATCCATTAGATTTTGAAAAGTTTGATATTAGCCTAAATGTTCAAAATTGCTAAATCTTGAGAAAGCACTTATATTTTCAAGTAGATTATAAACACATTTTGAAAAAAAAGAATGAATAGTCCAACAGCGACAGTTAGGCTTACCGCTGATATTTGCTGCTTGAAGTGACTTGCTGCTAAAGCAAGACTTGAGTTGGACCTTCACGACTTAGACTGGACTCGAGACTTGCATTTAGTGACTTACTCCCACTTCTGCCAACAAGTCGTGCTTCAGATCTCCTTTCTCCAATCGTTGTGCAGATATTGAAACATGACAACAAAGTTCAGAAGAGTCATATTTCTGTACTTTGGTGATTTATTTTAACATACATCTTTTTGTTCATTTCTGTTGTGCTGACAAAATAATCTGACTAGACATTTTCTTCTCAGAATTCTCTACACATTATCTACCTGTACATTTAGCATGGTCAACATCGGGTTTTGGCAATCATACGGTATAAGGCAATCGCATATGGCTATGGTCGAGCATGTTTTATATTTACACGCGTGAGAGTTGCGCCCAGGTAAAACAATTGTCCATCAAAGTGTCCTTACATTAAAAGTTGCTCTGCTGCATTTCCTGAAGCAAGCAAATAGGTAAATGCTGGTATTCGGAGTCAAAGGACGATCCGCTAAAGCTTCCCAACGCGGGTTCTGTGACATCATGGTGGCATAGGGGTTAGCACATTCGCCCCACAGCAAGAAGGTCCCTGGTTTGGGGCTTTTCAGTCTGGAGTTTGTGCACGTTTTCCCTTAAGGTGAGACGCTGCAGGTGAAGGGGGGGGGGGGGGGGGGGGGGGCTACATTATCCAATATAGCCAAGTTCAAGTGTATAGTTTTGTTTTGTTGATGAATTTGTTTCAAAGGATTTGGATCTTGTTTAGTTTTTGAACAAACTAGTTAAAAGAGAAGAAATTAGTAAAAGTTTAAATTTTGCCTTTTTGGGGGAGGTTCAAAGCTCAATAAATCAGGCTAGGAATTATATATTTAAACAATCAAAGCAAACTTTCATAATATTGTTAAGTACCAGAGAGGAAAGTTTGGAGTTTGTAGGAGCTCCTAAAATGGAGATGTTGCTGCAAGAGTGGAATGACGGCTCCTACAGGTCGCCCCAGTGGCATGAAATTCCCTACACTGCAAAAAGTCATATCTTGATCAATTAAAATGACTGGAATTAAGAATATTTTACTTTATATATGAATCATTTTCACTTGTGAAGTACAAAAATCTGCCAATGGAAAGAGTATTTTTGCACTAAACAAAAACGAAAGAATAAAACATACTTCAAGTAAAATGAGATTTATCATCTAATTTTAAGATAAGATCTTTTGTTCTTGTTTTTGTGCAAAACCCAAAACAAATATATTTTTAAATTACTTTTTATAGTGTACAGGGATTAATACAGTATTCACCTTATTCCGGAAGTTCGCGTGGGCGCCGCCATGAATTGTGCCCGCCCCTTGTCAGTTAACATAGGACTGGAGAAGTCAACATAAAATCAGTTACTACACGAAAATTAAGCCAATTTTAGGCCGCGCAGAGAAACGGTGCAGTGTTGACTTGTTGGTGCAAATGAACATTGAACATTTTACACAAATCAATCTACTAAACATCAGATTTAGCGGAGAACATTTTCCCTCGTTCTCCGTTTAATTGAACCGCGCTCGACCGGAAGTGTCAATACAAAGGAAGTGCCGAGACAAGGCAAAAAGAGGCAAAAGTGGGCGGGGCGGAATAAGGTGAATACTTTAACCTTATATCCTTGTGGACATTTGCAGCTGTTGAATGAACATGTTTGGATTACAGACTCTTATCCCCTGTTACCCATACTCATTGGTCTTCACGCTCGGTGGAGGCAGACGTCATCTTAAGGCAAAGCAACATGGGGGCATTTTGTTTCAAAAGCTGTTTTTCTCGCTGGCTTTGCCCTGAACGCTTGAGTTCATAGAGGAGAGCATTAAAAGGCTTCCCATCGGCACAGAGCAGAGACGAGAACGGCGGGACGTCCTGAACGCCCGAGGGCCCGTCCGTCCCGGGACAACGCGGAGCGGGGGTAGGGTCACACGTAGATGCCTTCGGGGTTGAAGCTGGAGGACACGGGGCTCTGAAACGAGAGCAGGTCGCCGGGTAAAAGACGAGAGGGGCCCAGGCGCTTCAGAGAGCCACACTCAGACTCTGAGGGAGAAGCAGAGGAAATGTGGTTACCATTTGTGACAGTGTGGTAAAGCCTATTGTTTTGTTTCATGTAAGTCTTGTTTTAGGGCAGGGGTTCCCAAACTGTGATACGCAGGATACCCCAAGGGGTACGCAAAGACATTTTAACCCATTAACCCCCGCCTGAACCAAGCACATTTTCTCCAGTTTGGCTTAACCCAAATTGAAAACCGACGAAAATGAGACAAAAACTGAAAAGTGACAAAAAGCAACGAAAATGTGGCAACAATGTGACGAAAACACATTAAAAAGGCAATTTAAAAAAGTGTTTAAAAAAAGAGACGACAACGCGAGGAAAATGATCCGTTTAGATGAGTTTTGTAAATTTGGGTAAAGCTGGTTCAGGCGGGGGTTAAGAGGTTAACATGAAAAGCACCAATGTTTGGTCAAGTTGCAATTTCTTTACCATCTGTCCTGAAGAGAGAAGAGCCTGCACGCTTTCCTTTCTCACTTGCTGCTCCGAGCGCAGGCACCAGAGAACACGACAATGCACTTAAGTTTTGTCAGGATCTGAACTTAACTTTGCAGCGAATCGATTACGTTTGTATGAGGGGGGCCGCACGTGAAGTCTGCTCGCGGGGCACAGAGATTCCTATGTGCGTTGCATCATCGGTCACATTTCTTTATTTATTTCAGACAAATAATAAAAGAAAGATTAATTTCAACATAAAAAAGCAAGGTCCAATTTTTATTATTTATTTATTGATTTGAATTAAGACAATACATATTAATCAACACAACATAATTTTCATCCGTTGTCCTAAGGCAGGTAAGATCAGCAAACATTAACTTAGACAATATACAGAAGAGATACTAAAACACAGCCTCAAAGATGTTCCCAACGCTCCAAAAAAAAGGGATAATCTACCTGTGTGCATGTCCACAACACAACTGGGTTAGAGATAGGGTTAGGGTCAGACTAATGGCACCTCTGCTCAATGGTACATTTTCAGAATTACATATACAATTACAATTACATATACATATATATATATATATATATATATATATATATATATAGTAGCGACTCTAAGCGGTCACTAATATAGAAAGAAAAAGGGTCCTGTACCTCAGATGACGTGCTGTGTTTGTTGAACAAGGCATGACTGAATCGCGTCTTGCTGATGTAACGTTACAACAGCGGCTTTGTGGTTTAACATTGGTTACTAGTTAGATTGAATCGTGTACACAGTTCAGCATGTGTTATCACAAACTAACAAAACGGTCAAGGACACTATGGCTACCCAGGTTCCCTCTCAAGCCATTACCTGGGTGCCAGTGAGGTGCCATCTTTGAAAACTACAGCGTTCACCGCCTACGACCACGTGACTGACCCCCACCGAGCGTTGCCCAGCAACCAGCCATGTGACACGATGGCTGTGGTTCAGTGTGGCTCCTACACATATACATATATATTTATTATTTAGGAAAGGTTTAGACATATGACTTTTTAAAGTTATCTAAATAAATGAAAACGAGTTGGGTTAAATTGTTAACAAACTTTTTAATGTACGATGATTAAAACTGCTTGTGTTCTGTGAGAAAGAAGCAAGCCCATGTAAAAAAGTTTTTTTTTTACTACCTACACAGATCACGACCCAGTGCTGCTGCTCCCACTGTTATTTTTCATCTAATGTACTTTGTACTTTGAGAGGGGCGGCGAATTAATGAGTTTAAAACTTCATCTCAATCCTTTACTACTGACCCTAAAGACACTTGTTTTGTGTTAAAGATTCGCCGAGAAAAACACCTGTAATGATTCCATAAATGCTTTTATTCTGGTGACAATTTTGGGCTGCAGTTTCAGATTTCCATGTCTGTCATCATTAGTCTAACCACTAGGGGGCATTGTTTACTCAAGGTTTCAGGTGACAGCAAGTCAAATGTAATGCTTTTTAATGTCATA
Source organism: Neogobius melanostomus (assembly GCA_007210695.1). NCBI lineage: Eukaryota > Metazoa > Chordata > Actinopteri > Gobiiformes > Gobiidae > Neogobius > Neogobius melanostomus. The sequence continues at coordinate 6,089,858 of VHKM01000057.1, forward strand.
TGCCTATAAATTAGTTTTAGACCATAGTTTTTGTGTTTCTGACGAATGTATGCTGTAAAAATAGCTGAGCATTGACGTTGTTGTGGGCTCTGCTCTAAAAAAAAAAACATTTTCTGAGATATGTAAGGGATAATGTATAGAACGCCGGTCATTATTGGGAAAATAAGTACCGACCCCGACGCGCAGTGGAGGGGTCTGATTTCACCCTGCAGTTAGAGAGGAGGAATGGTGGTGAATCTCTGGGTAAGTTGAAAGTCGGACTCCCGTTAACTTCACGAGCGATTCCCCAACTTCTCTCACAGGGACGGGGACAGAGATAGTGTCTTTACTACTACTTGCGGAGTGATATGAAAGACCTGTATTACAAGCACGAACTCCGTTGCCATTGGCAGCGGTCATTATTTTTTTCAGAGGTCTTCTATCAGAAAATAATGACCGGTAGAACGTTGGGAAATCACATTCAAATCAATGGAGCGTTCTACTTGCATTGTGAAGGGCCGTATAATAACTAGATATAATGCCATTTTAATGTGATTTAATGCTTTTTAATTACTTTTAATGCTCCGCGAAAAACCAGCGTCTTACGCAGAAGTGCAGAGAAAATAATGTTAATTTTGTAAACCAATGTAATACAAAGGTGGTTGTGGCTGTAAGTCAGGGCCCGTCTATGTGGAGGGTGGGGGTGGTACTTGCCGTCGCCCGTCTCCAGTGCAGGCTGCGCGGGGAGCACAGTGACCTTGGTCCCTGTCTGCTGGATGAACTGCTGAAGGTTGACCTGTCGCAGCTCTTTGGTCAGCTGTTCCAGCTCCTGCTCCTTCTCCTGGACAGAGGGACACGCGGCGTTAGCTCCAATCCAAATACATGCCATATAAAAAAATAAATAAAATGGCCTCCTGGATTTAACTAACTGTTACGATCTAGGGTTGCTGCAGTTGGCCAGGTCTATGTTCAGCACACTATGAGCCCAAAGAATGAGATCAGCTGAACATCCTGAATGATAAGGTTAAAGGAACAGGCCACCGTTTTTAAATACTGAGATATGTTCTTACCTGAGCTTAGACGAGTTGATACGTACCTGTCTGGTCTTTGTGCATGCGCTCAGTCACGCAAAAAGACCAAAGATGCTGTTAGCATTTAGCTTCTCCTCTATGGGGCCAAAAGGGGGTGAAGTTAGAAGCAAACTTTGTCTTTGTGCGTGCCCGTGGAAGAGCATGGTCGCTTCTAACTTCACCCTGTTTGGAGCTATAGGAATATGCTGGGAGAGGCCAAATGCTAACAACATCTTTGGTCATTTTGCGTGACTGAGCGCACGCACAAAGACCAGACAGCTACGTATCAACTCGTCTAAGCTCAGGTAAGAACATATCTCAGTATGGAAAAACGGTAGCCTGTTCCTTTAAGGAAGCTCCATTAAGAATCTGTGCTGGAGAAGAGTTTACGCAGTGATCACACTCTCCATTCATCAATACAAGAGCTTGGTGAAAAATTAATGCAACACTGGATCTTTTGACATTACAGAAGCTTGAAACAATGTTCAAGCTGACGGTGCTACAACCAAATACTAGAGTGTGAGAACGTTTCAAGCTCAGGACTAAACGCAAAAATATTGTATCATTCCAGCGTATCATCCAGACATAGCCGGCGTTTTGGGGGTCTGTAAACGAACATTTTCCAAACCAGGTCCCAGAGAGGAAAAATCTCAAAACGCAGTTTACGTGGCTCCTTTGTTATGGCGTCTCCGCAACCTTTACTAAAACGATGACATGTCTGTTATCTATAATCTGACTTCATAATTCCCTTCACTGCACTGAGAAAAACACGGCAGAGTTCGCCTCAGTCCAGTCTGTGTTTTTGGACTGACAGTAAAAGTCCGTTCACTGACAGTTTTTCTGTTTTAGTCCCGTGAGTCTGAATCCATTGAGAAGTTTCACAACAGTGGAGTTTTGTTTATAATTCAGAAAGTTTACTAAGCATGCGCTTTCTACAGTTGTCTTTGGTGGCGCCACAGCACCTTACACAGGCCTGGCAGATGTTTTCACAGATGTGAGTCAATCCATGTGGACACACACATTTACTGAGCTGGTTCTGTGTTTACAGAGAAAGTTTCTGAAATGATAAGTGTTTTGTCTCCGTGTGGATATAGCCTTAAACACGAAGGTGCCAGAGCGCTTTTAAGTGCGTTCGCTCAGCATCCGACGACCTCCACCAATCAGTCACTGCGTTCACACAGGAAAGGAGAGCTTTGAATCAGTGGGTGAAAAAGCCCTATCAACTAAGCTACTGCCGCCCCTGTGGAAACACTCTCAGCTACTCTTTCATTTAGGTCAAGAAGACCTAAATATTCAGGATATTGAATGATCTTGTGTTAACATTCAAAATCCTGGATTCTGTCGGTGCGCTTAAAGATGTACTAAGTAACTTGTTTACCTTAATAAATCCTTTCCGTAGTCCCTCTGGGGGTAATACAAGTGTTAATGGGATGATTGGGGGATCTTTCATCTCCCCCTTGTGTCTCTGGCCAGTAAACCACACTTGCATCTTCGCTGCCTGGAGGCGCAATACACACTAATGTAATCACGAAGAGGAAGCTAACAGGCTAACGGGAAAGCTAACTGTGGGCTAACGCCACTTAAACAGTATTTACAGCCAGGATTGAGTGAAAGAAATGATCTCCATTGTGTAATTGGATGTACAATATCCCTCTCTCCCTTTGTCTTTTCTGTCAGTGTAGTATTTACTCTCACGGACAATTAATGAGTAAAAAAAAACGCAAAAGGCTTCGACACCTGCAGTGGCGCTTATGGCCTCTAGGAGCACGAGTTAGTTAGTACAGCTTTAAAATCTATTGAAAAAAGGAAAAAAGAGACAAAGACCGTGTTCCTGTTATGAAACGTTGAGAAGTCCTGTATTGTCCCTGTACCTGAAGCCTCCTGCTGGCCTGGCTGAGGGACCTCTCCAGGGCTCTGCAGCTGCTCTCCAGTCGAGTCGAGTGCTGCGCCTGGACCACCAGCTCCAAACGCACCTTCTCCAACTGTGCCTGGGCCTGAGGAACACAAAACCATAACTGTCCACCCCATATTCACGTTTGAAATGAAAAGGATTCTTGGATGAGAGGCGGAATGGCTTCGATTCAAACCAACCGAGTCTAAATGACAACTTTTGGAAATCATTAGTTACGTATTCATAATAATGTGCACTTTCTGAAACTATATTTTTAACATTTTGGCAATAGGTCGACCAATAATATATTGGCCAGACAATGTATAGTTCTCAATAAATCAGCCCTATGCCATCCTTATGACACAATTTTTGCTAAAACATAGTTAACACAATTATATTTAAGATTTTGCTAAAGATTTTACCCAGCTTTTTTTAGTTTGCCTTTCTATGTCACTTCCTGTGAATGTCCAATAAGAAAGTGAAACAGTAAACAACACAAAAATGGGCAAAGTAAATAAAAAATACAACCGATCAAGTCCAGTATGTGACCAATGATGACATATTTATACTCAACATTTTGGAGAGGCAAACAATTTTAAACTGTTGCCGTGCCGACCAAGTTATGTCAATACGTTTGTTAAGTGTGACATTACACACAATAATAAGCTACTTCTGGGTCCAAACTGTTGAGAGTTCCATTGACAAACACATCACAAAACCAACGCAAAAAAACGCAACTTTATCTGAATCTCCTGCTGAGCAGATAAAAGGCCAAAAGCTGTTTACACCAAATTAGCATAATATATCTCACCATTTCTCCAGGCAAAATAATGATATTTTATATTTAAAATAAGCCTTCATTGTGTAAGGAAAAAATATATTTGATAATTGATGCCAGAAAAGATTTTCTAAAGGAAAGCCAGAGTGAAGTAATATTTCTTTGCGATCAGATGTTTAAAAACACTAAAAACATGTGCAATAGGTGAATCCTCCAGCCAGGTGATTCTGACCATCAGCCTGACTCCACATCATGGAGATGGGTCCCCGGGCGCCCACTGTTCCTTACGGGCAGGGTGCGATTTGCTGGGGGGATGGGGGGGATTTTCCCCCCTTCTGGTTTTCTTGTCCCAGTCTCTGTTTCTTTAATCCCTATCCCTACTTCTGGCGTATTATTGTATTAAACGTAGGGGGAATAGAATTGTAAAATTGGCTGTGTTCAAGGTCCGTGCACCTTCTGGTCAGTTGATTTCATTTTATATGAGACGCGGGTGAGCTCTGCTTTAGCGGCTTTGATGCGCACAGAGAGCGAGGGTCTGGGGAGTCAGAAACACTTTCACCTTTCGCTGTTTCTTGGACTTTTTAAGTGTATAAGGCTACTGCATGTATCATTCATTTCTGATGAATCAATCTTATGCACAGGGAACTGTGTTCTGTCCTTATTGACTTGATGATCAGTTAAATGTATTTTGCACACATACAAAAATGAGCTTGAAATGAACAGGACTGGCGTGTAGCCTAATTATCCCCTCGCGCTCTCTCTCTCCCTGTTCAGAGCGCTGAGAGGGGCAGAAAAGTTGTGCACAGACGCACATGCCGTGGAAAATAGACATTAAGCTCCACAAAAGCGTTTTTTGGATCACATTCAGCAAAACGCTGCTTATTTTGTGAAAATCCGCCGCATATTTATGTCAAAACCCCGCTGTAAAGATGATAGAATGAATCGTGGCTGAACAATAAATGCGCGCACGGCGGCAATGAGTGGCGGCGACCGCCCCAACCCGACCCGCGATCATAGGAGAATTTTATGACGGTCTGGGCAGCCGGCCCTGCGGGAACCGCGGGGGAACCCGTAACCCGCGCATCAGGTGCGTTAATGCCCCCAGCCATGTGTGTTTTACAATAGCGACCGTTTGACAAACGGGATGAGGAACCTTTACGCCATACATTTCGACAAGGGAAGCGATTTCGACAGAACACCGGTTCTGAGAAGTACCAGCCGCGCGCGTTCATTGTGCATTCCGTAACATTTCCAGCTCTGTCCCTCAAAAAAGAAAGACTCCTGTGGCCCTGGTCACACTACCCTGATCACTCAAAGTTTGATCAAGAGTTTTCCAAAACGGCCCAACTCCCTGAGCAACACACACGCTCTGGAGGGGTCGCCCCCTAGCTCGGACGTCTATGTACAAGGCAGATCCACCCCCTCCAGAGCTGTTAAGACAAGATGCAATGAGCTCCGCTCAGCGAGTCAGATGCAGAGTCCGGGCCTCTCTGTCCATGGTCAGGGCCCTACCGAGTCCCGCCAAAGCATGCAGGACATGTTCTTAAAACATGAAAGCACTGACATCTTTTTGCAGAATAGAACACATCTAACAACACTGGGTTTCAAGTTCAACAGCAATAAAGTGATTAAGTAATTATCCCCCCTTCTGTTTTTTGACAAATCGCACCCTGCTTACGGGTTTCCCCAGTGGCATCAAAGGATGGGTCAAATTCAGAGGACAAATTTCCCTACGGGGACAACTATACAAACAAACAAACAAACAAACAAAGAGCCTTGTAGTCGGCTTTAAATCCCATTAAAGTGAATAGGACTTCTGTTGGAAGCAGAGCGATCATCATCATCACTTAACAAACGTATGGGAAATGAGTGAGTCAAACTGCTATTGAACTTTACCTCTATAGATACAGACAGCAACGCGTCAAATACAAGGGGCAAGGCCTAGCCGAGGGGAAGAAACCCTCTCATGGGAATCAACATTTTTGACTCTTTTTAGCCGTTTTCTGGCGGACTATAAACATATTTATCACACACCAATAAAATCAAGGTAAAATCTGGTCCATATGGATGTTTTTTCACAGCTAATTGTTCAGTAGAAGCAAAAAACAGCAGTCATTAGCATCGCTTCGCTAATGTTAGCATACTTCCTGGTTAGCATTCTGTTATTTTTGTATTTATGGCCTGTTGAACCACTTTGCTCCACTCCATGTCCCTGTATTTTTATTTAGTAAAAAAAAAATACTCATAATTCAGCATTTGTTAAAGTAATGGTGGGGAAATGGGAGAATGTTCTGCTTTTTCTCTTCTTGGTTTCCCCGCTCTAGCTGCTTCGAACATGATCATATAAGGACATTTGCAAAGATGCCTGTATCTGTCCATGTCTCTTCCTTTCAGTAGCTTAAAAATTCAAAGAAAAACTTTTCTGCCCAGCATTTCTTCATTAAAATTGCTCCTTCACTGAAAAAAAAAGATAATTATTACTTACAACAAATGTGATCCATCTAAATAGGTAATGTTTTCAAAGGCATTAAAACCTGTGCACTTTAAAAATTCCAAATATTTATATTCCATTATTCTATTTATTTGATTATTTGTTGACTTTTATTTAACCGGGAGAGTCCCACTGAGATTTGGAATCTAAATTCCAGGGGAGTCGTGGCCCTAGAGGGGAACCTGTTGTCCATATTCTTAGTGGTAGGGGACACTGAGTACCCAGAGGAAACCTACACAGACACGGGGAGAACAAGCAAACTCCACACAGAAAAGCCCCGTTCAAGTTCGAACGAAGATGGAACGAATGCTAAAACTACAGAGATAACTGCAGATGTAGAATCAGCTAATCACTGATGCTGATTATTTTGCCGCACAGAGATTAAATAAATGTTTAATGAGCATCTCGTAAAGTAAACCTGAAACTCCGAGAGACTGCACTGATTAACATCTATTTGAAGAGATCAGAGCCAATAAATTATTCAACGTGTCAGGAGTGTGTAGTCAGGGAACTGTTTGGTAGGACTGCACCATTTTAGGAAAAAAACAAAACATATCTGTGATCTTTCTGTCAAGTAATGATTACATTTGCCATATATATTTGTGAATAATAACTTTGCAGCATAAAAAATATAAAGATCGAGGCCAAATTTTGGTCCCTTACGGCGAAGCGTCTGAGACAAACCTTTTGTCTTGAATCGGTGACAAAACACGAACGCAGCCATATTTTACTTGGACAGGGGACAAAAGCCCAATCTTACCGGGCACAAAATTGGCTCAGCACAGATATTGCAATATTGAGTAATCAAAGAATGGATTTGGATGAGCACCAAACCTCTGCCTTTTGTCAACATCACCATGGAGACAAGCTGTAGACGTCCCGTTCCAAGAAAAATTCCAACAATAAAAATGTCTGTAATAAAACGCTTTAGTCTATTTATTCAGGGAAATGTCACGCGATGTGGCTTTAAATAATTATTGGTAATTATTATTAGAGATGCACCTGATGGAATCGGAAATCTGAGCCGATTCAAAATACTCGATACTGAACCGATACCTTTTACCGACTGAATTATTTTGAGAGAAACTCAATCGCTGAGTTAGTTTTAACCTCTGCAAATGTATTTTTGATCGCCGTGCAAAATGCCATTGCTAGCAACAGTATGCCAATACTAGCTGAGGTGTCGAAAGTACTCAATTTCCATACTTAAAGGTGCTATGCGCAACTGTAAATGTTTAAAATAACCGTTTTCTAACCCATACATGCTTAAACAATTGCCTGATGTGCTGAATGAGTTCCTGTCTGATCACTGCCATTGCCCCTATAATCCTGTGCAGTCAAATAAATAAGAGGGATTCGGGTCGGAATCTTAAGGTTTGAGCCTGGGCGTGACGTCATGCACGTTCACGCGCACCTGGCTAGCTCAGTCTGGGGAGTTTGTGTATTCGACGCCATTATCCGCATCAGCGAAGACGCCAGCGACTTTTGCCAAAGTAGAGGATGGATTGTAAGAGAAGATGAACTCCAGTTCATCCCAAACAGCAATGCAAACTCCACGTAAGATAAAGAAGATAAAACGTTTGTCTAGTTCAACCAAAAGGGGCAAATTGGAGTGAGACAGGCGTCGGAGTAAGACGAGAGTCAACATCGGAAAGGCAACAACAAATGGGGAGACCTCAGCTCCGCTCTCGGGCTCAAACGGACCCTCAGTTGGCTTTCTTCTTGCTAAAATGGTAAGATACAGTCTGTAATGTCTGATACGGTAAATCTATGTGAACAAATGACGATGCGTAATAGTTGTAATGCTATGTGTTTAGCGTGTAGTGTAGCGTTAGCTAAATGTAGAATCAGAATTGGTTTTATTGTCATGGTCAGTGAACAGGTTCACAAACTAGGAATTTTCTTCGGAGCAATCGTGCAACATAAAACATATAACATAAAAGATGCTAACTATGTTTTTGTGTATGGTTTACCGGTAGCCTTTTGTGTTTGGCTAACGTCTTCAAAATGATGCAAAATGCTAAAAGGTGCTCATGTCCTTGACCAACACGGCTGAATTTTCAACGCCGTTGTGTATATGTTTTCTTTTTCGGCAAAATCAGTAAAATGTTCCCGGGAATGTGGTACATTTTGCATGTAGTTTATATGAGGTATGAGGGGAGAAAACATGTTACTTGATAGGCTAACGTTGCTCTTACTGTGTACTCGATTCTAATCAATTGTTATTTTTGAAGAGCGCATATACATTTGTAGTCATTGTTTAGTCCTACTTTAGACCTGGTTTATTCATAGTCTAGACCTAGTTCAGACCTGGTGTAGTCCTGGTTGTGTTCTAAGTTAGTCCTCCTGAGTTGGTCCTGGTTTAGATGGTGTGTAAATTGCAAATAAATAATAATAATAATCTCTTTTTACTTCGTCTGAGGTCAATAATGTATTCATGTGCATTTTTCAAACATTATTGGCTAAGATACTTTGTTTTCTTTTGTACAGGATAGAGTTTGAGCGAGAACTGGCCACAGACCCATATGACTCAGATTATGTCGCCCCTATATCTTTGTGGTATGTTTTGTCATAATGCAATTCTACAGTCTTTTCCTTGTAAAGGTGTGAATACATGTTTTTGTTACACAGCACTGGTGGTCCAATGCAGAATCAAATGGATGAACTTCTCATCATTGGGCTAGAAGAAGCTGTCATGGACATGTGACCGGGACTGCTGTTATAGTGGAGTGGGTGAGTACTACATGGCTATGTAGTGTTTTATAAAAAGTCATGAACAACAATATCAAATGGAAAATAATGTAGGTGAATTTGTAATGCTTATTCTTTATCTGCATAGTTTTGCCCACGTGGACACAAGTTGTGGATGTGAAACAGCCAGCCGTTGCTCAAACATGGGACGCAAGGACTTTTTGCTTGCAGCAAACGGGCTATTGTCTGGGAATAATTACACCAAGATCGCCCTCTTCTTCAAATACATGAACATGAGAATGGTGACATCTTCTACTATGGGATACAGCATTTCTACTGCGTACCAGCTGTAAGGGAGTTTTGGACAGAAAAGAGGGCTGCCATTATCAACCGATTACAGACTAAAAACAGTGTTGTTGCCCTTGGTAAGTAATAAACTGCATGTATTTGCAAATCCTCAAATAGCTAACATGCATCTGTATTTCTGTTTTAGCTGACAAAAGGAGTCCTCAGGTAATTCAGTGGTTTATGTGCTTTGTCTCTGGACTTTTTTTTCCGTAAGTAAATCTGAATAATTTTTGTATTTGAGATAATGATAATGTAATGTTTGTGTTTTATAACAAGGAGAGATTAATGGAGAGGGGTGTTTCCCATTCCCTACGCCCCGGATCTACCTTTGCCTTTTCATATGAAGCCAGGACATTTCTTGCAGCGTTGGACTACAACCACCACAACCACAAAGGCCAAGTGTTGTAAGTGATTACTTTATGACTTTCCTATATAATGCATGTTTTGGGAATTAATGTCATAATTTGTTCTGCAGGCAAGAACGACTGTACAGCAAGAAGTCACAGACCGGATACAAAGAGGCAAAAGACTACAGTTACATCCCTGACCTGCAGACAGAAATTCTAGGAATACAACTTCAGTCTGCAGGAGAACTCTCAAGAAAACGAAGCTTGAGACCAGATGACCCTCGGTTTCTGGGACCTCTGTTTTGCATTGTGCCCCCTCCTACAGCTGATCTGGTGCAGTCACAAGTCCACAGAGGGCAGGTATGTTGTGTTAGTTTTCATTGTTTTACAATGAACATTTGTTTTTTCTTTTAGTGTGTGTATATATGCAAGATTCCTATTTTCATTAATATTTTTGCCACATCACTTCCATGTCCTTTTCCATAATAAAATAACTGTTCTAATGGCAAAAATGTATGTTTTCTTTTTCTAGGAGATGCCATCAGCTCCCTGAACAGACTCCAAGTCAAACATAAGCAGTGCATATTTATTTATTTTTACAAACATGGAATTATTTACAATAAAGCCGTTTCTTCCCTAATTCGTAGCCATATTTTCTGATGTGCTCACTACTTGTTTATTGCCTGAATGGTGCTTCTTTATAGCCAACATAAATGCCAAAAGGGTCAAGATAATTGTCTGTCCTCCTCACTGATCAGTCTATAGATGTTGATTGTCCTCTGCACCTTCCCTGCCACTGCTGCCCTCAGTGCTTCTCTCCACAGGAACATCAAATTGATTCGAGCTGTAATTATAAAGGAAAAAATAAAATATGTTTTATTGTGATAAAATACATGCTGTATTATTCTACACATCACAGGAAAGAAAATACAATGATAAAGGGATACTTATTTTACTTCCCTCATATTGTACAGCAGGCCTTCTATTTACTATAGCAAATAACTGTATTTTGATCTGTTCTGAACTGCATAACTACCGGCCCATGCACTGTCTGTTTCCCTGACCTTGTACTGAGTGAACTAATTCCATGTTATGTGTACAGGTAACCTTTTTTTTCCCCCTTCTAAATGTCTAAACTAGTGAAACTTGTTGGGGGCACTACACACCTTGCTCAGGGACAGTAGTTGAAAAGTATTGGCACAATTCACAGAAATGTTATCAATGTGTACTGTCCCTGTCAAAATAACTAATAAATAAATCAGCACTGTTGTAGGCTATTTAGGTAAATCAGTTCAGCTTTGTGGAGTGTGATGTAAAATGCTGGTATGTAAGCTTCATAATTAGAAAACAATGTTGAGCAAATTAGTCTCTAATAATGATATACTGCTATTGGAATATGCTACTTAGCAGATTAATAAAACAGGCTACACCCCAGTAAATATTCGGTGGATTAGGCTGTTTTAGTTTAGAAGGTAATGTCAGAGCCAGTTGATTATTAGTGTACTAGCTTGAGACATTTTAGTACTTTTTTGACCAACTAATAGGATGTTTGGTGTGATTCTTATTTTTTTTAGCTTATACAAAGTAATAACTTATTCATGAACGCATTTCCATTATAATCCAATCATAACACAAAACAGGTAGAAATGGTGAAAAACGTTTTCTCCTACTACCCCCGTTTTTCCTCTCAAACATTAATATGTAGTTTACTCAAATGCAAATTCCATTCACATATTCAAAATAACTTACAGATTTATAACTTTCTTACCTCTGTAGACATTACGAGTCTAAACAAAAGATTTGTGCAATCGCTGTCGCTGTTGTGTTCTGAACAGCTCGTGCTCGTGCAAGCGTGCGTGTGTTCCATGAGCGTGCACAACTCTGGATGCAATTCCGCATGTCGCCAAAGGGGTCATAGTTCTGCAAGAAATTTTAAACTTGCGTTGTGCACCTTTAAGTAAAAGTACAGATACTCGGGTAAAAATTACTCAGGTAAAAGTAAAAGTACAGCTGCAACTAGTTTACTTAAGTAAAAGTACAAAAGTACTTCATCAAAAATGTACTAAAGTGCAAAGTAAAAACAGTTGATGATGAAACGCAATTAAAAACATTATCCAGATGGCTTTACGGCTTTTATTCAGGCTCTATTTTACTCAATTTAAGCTTGTTCATATGTGCTGGTTGAAGCTATACAGTATGTTAGAACAAACAACAACAAATGCTGCACTGTACGAACATTTATTGTTGTTTTTTTCCTGTCTTTTTCTTTATGCTTTCAAAACATTTATTTAATTATTTTTACAAAAAAGAGTAAAATATGCCGATGTCACTGCAGCCTATGAGCCCATATAGTTGATGTGTTTGAAACAGGTCTCTCTGACTAATTAGACATCATATCATCTCAAACTATGGTCTCAAAGGACAAACCTGTATAAATATAGGTTTAAATTAATATACGCCCCAAAATCGCTTATATCAGCCAATGGCCTGTATTTCTGAAACTGCCTTTGATTCATATTCACAGCAGAGACCAAAGGCAGATTAAGTCTCTATTTCTGAAGTTTGGAGTTTAGAACAGTGTGGCCCTGTGCAGGTCAAACGGGTCAGTATTAGGCTATGTTCATGCTGTCTGTCCCGGCACCACGGCTGCAGGCGGAGCAGGAGCACGTGCACCTCCGCACTGGTGACGCTGGTTTCTTTGCTCTATACGCGTCCGTGCTCTGACAGCAGCGCGTTTATTTCTGTTTATTTCAGCAGCTTCCCCCGGTGTGCGGAGATGCCGTCTGTTTCTAAACCGAAACCAAAAAGACAAAAACAAAGCTGCGCTCTGGCACGCGCGCTGATGAGACGGGTGCGCGCGGCCGCCTCGGGGGAAAGAAAAAAAAAAAAAACGAGTAACGAGCCCGTTTTGAAAATGTAAGAAGTAGAAAGTACAGATACTTGCGTTTCAAAAGTAAGGAGTAAAAGTAAAAAGTCGTCAGGAAAATAAATACTCAAGTAAAGTACAGATACCTGAAAAATTTACTTAAGTACAGTAACGAAGTACAAGTACTTCGTTACTTCCCACCTCTAAATACTAGTGGCAGAATGCTAATGCTAACGTCAACTAATCAAAGCTGGAACAGAAACTATGATTGGATCAAACCTAAAGTAGTCTAATAAAATAAAATCGGCCACTTCAAGAGTGTTGAAAGAATAACTGATCACTATATATTTGTAATGCACAAGTTGTAATGGTTAGATCACTTTATGTGTGTTGTTTATATTAATGCAACCTAAATAGCTGATACTTTTCCCATTACAGTTTGATAGATATAATTGATAAGTAAAATCTCGTTTGCAAGAAAAGATCACTCAATCAATCAATGACACCGGAACCCCAGTATCGGAATCGGAAACAATAAAGCTGGATCGGTGCATCTCTACTTATAATACAATCAAGCAGGACAAGGCAAGTTTATTTGTAGAGCACAGTTCATACACAAGGCAATTCAAGTGCTTCAAGCAGCAAAACTTTAAAAAACAGTTTTAATAATATGAATTTACATATTAATTAATCAAATATACGCTCATCCAAGAAGCTTCATCAGCGATTATCAATCTTTATTAGGCAGCAGGTCCGTCAGGAGGTTTTTTAGTTGCGTGTTTGAGAGTTATTTGATCGACTCAAGAATGCTTTGTGAGTTACAGCATTAAGAAAGACCCATGGGCTTTTGGAGGATGTTTTAGCTCTACATGTCGGGCTTCATAATAGTATCAAAGTGTGGTGTGTGTGATTTCACCTCTTCTTGGTTGAGCCTCTGGTCGCGTTCTGCTTCTTGCTTCTGCCGTTCCTGCTCCAGGCTCGTCTCTATGGTCTACAACACAAAACATGGAGGTGTCAAAGATACAGCAGTACAGATATGGGCTTTATCCATCAAGACAATAGCAGCACCGCGTTGTAACACTCCACACATAAGCTAATACCCATTTATTACTGGCCTTTGATAACAAAAAGACAAAACCATTACCAACTCTGCCCAGTCCTGTGTTTGCCTTTCAACAAACACAGGACTAAACCAGGTCTAAAGCAGGACTAAACTACCCTGGCCAGCCAGAATATAGGCTTTTCCTCTTCTTTACAAAGATGTGTAATCTGGGATTAAGGGTGATTTCTTCGAATTTCCGATGGGCTTCCTGATTAACAAGCGTATTAACCAATGAGAGAAAAGCCGGATATGATGCGAGCGGCCTGTGGCGTATTTTGTAAATAAGGAAGTTAGTGGTTTTACGATGCATCGGCAAGAAGAGCCTCAAAGACCTAAGGATACAAGGAGTCATTAGCAACTCGGTTCAGATTTTAAACGTAGGAGAATCCAACACAAATGAACAACGGCTGTTTCAATCAATGTGCGTTTGGAACGGGACGAAAATACTTTTGATAGACGATAACAAGAAGAAAATCCTTAGAGAAGATAGATACAGGTAGATCCTTGTGCAGCAAATTTAAGAAAATAATTAACTTGTGGTTCATTCGGTTCCTATCGTGACAACGTAGTCTGTGATTGGATCGATATACTGTAAAACTCTGAGATTTGATTGGCTGTTAGCGAAGTTCCAGACGGTTTTTGAACAGATACAAAAAGCAGGAGTGGACTGCTGGCGAGGCAAGGACTAAACCATATCCAAACCAAGCCAAATATTTAATATAGACCCCTCCTCAAAGGCACGGTAGGAAGGAGCTGGCCCACGGGCTGCTTGTTGGAAACCCTGATACTAAATGCAAGCCTCAACCCTTCAGTTATTGATCGTAGTTGTAACCAGTTAATCAATACAATGAGTGTTGAAGCCTCTCTAAACTCTCTAGCCCTCTCACACTCTCACCTGTACGTGGGCGAGGTACTCCTTCAGTTTGTCCTCGGTGTCTCTCAGTCGGGCCTGTAGCTCCGACAGCCGTAGCCTCAGGTTTTGCTCGGTGTCCTGTTCGATCTGGAACTCGTTGGTCCAGAACTCCTGCTCCTCCAGCTCTGCCTCGTTCCTTTCAGCTGCTGCTCCAGAAGAGACAGTTCCTCCTCCACCTTCTCCATAAACAAACAAACAAACAACAGTTTACTAGCGCTCTGCACTGTCCGAAGCACTGTTTACAGGAATACAAAAGAGAAGAGACTGATATGTTATTAAAAAAGCTGTTTATGCCTGCACCGAGTTGTTTCAATACTATGTAGTAATTCTACATTTCACTCGGCCTTGTCTCCAATGGTCAGACAATTCAGGGATTGGGTTTTTAACACTCTACCTGTCCCTCACATCACCACACGGTTTCTTGCCTTTGCCTTTCTCAGCTCAGTGTGACGTACATGGGTAGCCTACTGCTCAAACGGCTGCAAGACATCGCTGTGGCTCGTGAGTAACTTCTATAACTCTTTCTAAGTTCGAAGAATGTGATGTCTAAGTTAATAGTGACATTAACATTAACATTAACAATACAATTATTCAAATCCTATTTGTAGCAGTACAAGAAGAAGTAAAATTGTGTACTAAAGATGCAGGAGCAAAGACTTTACTACAAGGTGCACTATGCAACTTTCCATGTAAAAAAGAAAAAGTCGTTGGTGCGTATTTGACCTTCCAGTGATCAAGTAGTTGTATAGGAGGTTAGCTTAGCGCCTTTACTTTTCATCCTGGTGGCCTCATTTATCTTCAGGATCAATTTAATTTCAGGTTTTTAGGGTGTCTGGTAAATTTTCTAAATGAAGTGTAAACCTGGGATGGAAAGTAGGCGCTAAGCTAACCACCCATACAGCCGCTGGTCACTGACAAGTGAATTAATATTAACTTTAACATAACAAGTTGCATAGTGCACCTTTAAGTAAAAGTATCAGATGAAAATGGTACTTAAGTATAAAAGCCACCACTTTAAATGGACATATCATGCTCATAGTGCTGCCGCTAAACTCTGTGTCTGCGGTTGAAATGTAGCTGGAAAAGGTGGTTGTCGTGAACTTTTGGTGATGTAAAGGTGTGCTGTTTGGTGTGGTCTGCGTGGGGCTCGCTGTGGCCATGAAATTAGTTGTTTGTACCGCTGTTATGACAGAGTAATAAAAAGGGAGGAGCTGCAGTGTTTTTCTGTCTATATTTCACTGTGTCATTGGTCGCTGCATTCTGTGTGTTCACTTTGGAGATGGTATAATCACTCACGCTTCTCTCGTGTGTCCAAAGTCGGGCTTTTACTGTAAAGCCAAACATGTTTGATTTCCTGCGACTGGACCGCGATTCAAACGCGAGTCCAGTCGTGACACACCCCACACACACACACACACTACGAGACATGACTCTGTGACTGCCTTCGACTAGCCAACACTCGGGAAGACTTGGGAAGAATTAGAGCAAAATCGGGCATAATAATCGTGTAGTGTGTGCTCAACTTAAAGCTAAAAGCTCAGCACACACTACACAATTTTGAACAACAATTGAATCGACAGACGTCTTTTAAGCTCAAGTAAATTATGTCAAATGTTCAAATTGTTCTGCTTTCATTCAAACTCACCCAGACAGTATGACTCCACTTTGCCATATAGAAAAAACTTTTCTGTACAGGGGAACAAAATAATGTTATTCTCAGAACTCTGGGTGAGTATAAGAACCAAGCAATCAACGGAGACATTTGTGACGCATGCAGTGGAAATAGAGGGCTGGTGTTATTACTGTGATTATCGACAGCGTGGCTTTCCGGTCACATAGTCTAACGCTACAGGAACCTTTTAAGTTCTTGTAAACAAAGGCAGGCTAATTCTTATGAAAAAGCCTTACAGTATATTTAAAGCAATAAAGGAGCACTGTGCGTTCACAGGTAACTATAGTTACGCCTGCTCTAATGCTTCAAAGAGCTTTGCATCCCAGCGGGTACCTCCATTACGTGTTTGCTACCGCTAACCTCATCAAGACTCTCTCAAATCCCGTATCATTCAGAACAAACTTTGACTTCTATTACTTGTAAGTAAAAGAGTTTAGAAGTGTTTCTCTGATTTGCTGTTAAACACATTGTGTCTTTGTAAAGAATAGGAATATCATATAGTCTGGCTGGCGAGGCTACGTTAACGCATCTCTGCTCACTTCATTACGCACAAAACAGAAGACCCGATTCAAGAAACACAAACTGATCTCAACTAATGCCCGTGTCCGAGCAGTGAACAGAAGAGAACAGAGTGAATATGGACTGCAATGAGGTTCTCAGAAGCCATGACGCACTGCTGATTTGTGCAATCAGTAAACTGTAAGTGTTACTGATACTATGAACTGTGGTTGTTGCAGCATGCCATAGACATATTAATAATAGACCGTCATTACTCACTCCTCCCCGTTTACCACAATGACCACGTTCGAGGGGGAAATCAAGAGCGGATTTACAGGCTCCTCCTCCCCTGCTCTGACGAAGCATGTTCCTAATAAGGGCATAAGGGCGGGATTTTCACTGTAGACTCGGCCCTTGCGTGACGTGTAGCTCGCGCAGCTCCAATGCTAACAGTCCGACCCCCGTTAAGTACGAGATTTCTAAAATTTATCCTACCATAACCAGCCCGGTGCCTCTGATTGGAGGAATATCTAGCTGTAGACAGTTCCAAAAAATTAGGCACCAGAAATTAAAGTTGTTTTTAACATGTCTAAAGTGCAATGGATTCCAATGCGGGACTAGCGGCTATATGGCGGTACTACAGCAATGGCGGCCTCCAGTGTCTTTGTCGCAAAGCAGAGCAGCCAGCGGCAATTGCTCCAACCACTAGGGGGCAAAACAGGAATTAATTCCACACGGGACCAGCAGAGGGCACTGACATAATAAGAGATTAGGATACAAACAACACATTATAGCCAAGTGGTAAATAGTCAGTCTGCCACCGGGCAGCTAAAATAGCAATTTACCACCACCACAGA
The DNA here is from genome assembly GCA_007210695.1 of Neogobius melanostomus. Classification (NCBI taxonomy): domain Eukaryota; kingdom Metazoa; phylum Chordata; class Actinopteri; order Gobiiformes; family Gobiidae; genus Neogobius; species Neogobius melanostomus. The sequence continues at coordinate 6,107,361 of VHKM01000057.1, forward strand.
GTGAATAATGACTACAGTGTAGCAGAAACTTGTTACACAGGCTTCTAAAGTGCAATACAAATGTAAGCCGTTATTATTAGGCTTAAGTCCAGTCACACTCATTATTATTAATTTATTGCACTTCTGTTCACTGAATTTCCCTCGATTAACTGCAGATTTTGCAGATACTTTATCTTGGATCTTGCCTGATTCACCGGTTTCTTATTGTCTGTTATAGTTGGTGAATGTTGTTTTCACAGTTAAGTTGCCATTTAATAAACACCAATATACATATTTCACTGGAGCTTGTGTTTATGGACCCCAGCAATACACTTCCAGTGTATTTTGGCCCCCAGGGGAATTTACTTGGAGACCCCTGTGCTAGGCTACCTACAACAATATAAACTATTTACTGACTGCCTTCATGAACAGTGCACAGTCTCTGCTGTCACATTTAGGAGCAGGACAGTACATTAATTCAAAAAGCAGCAAACAAGCCGGTCTTTGAAATTCTTCAGAATATATTCAAGAGTCTTCTGACATCATTTCATTTTGTAGAGAATTTTTAGGGTGGAAAAAACAGCTTAATATCCAATGCTAACTGATACATGTAAACCAGTGGAGGCTGCTATGCTAAGCTACGCCAATACTAATGAATGGGGCGCTAAGCTAACATTACAGACACTCGCCAAATCTACAGTTTCTGGTCAAACGCCTGGTCCAGCACCAGTAATCAGATCCTACATTTTGACAATGGATGCATTTAGTTTTGTAACTTTATTCAGGGTTCTAATGAGCACTTTTAGCTCAGGGTTCTCGACTGCGCTCTGGGAGCAGAGCGGAAGGAGGGGCTTCTCTGAGTTTAACATGCATCAGAGGAAAAGACAGAAAGTATTGATACCTGCTAAAATGAATGGTTTGATAGTACTACCACCTTTTGTTGCTCACTCCATGTATGTTTCTTTAGTTGTCAACTAAAGCATGGCCACGATCACAAAAGGATTTGCTCTCAATGCAGAAGACAAAATTGTTAAACACTGTAATAAGGTTTATGGAGTGTTTAACAATTTTGTTTTAGAGCAGTGGTTTCCAAAGTGGGGATTTTTCAGTCCATTTGAGCTAAATTGGTCGTCCCTCACCTGACTGGCCTCTCCCGTTGCCTCCTCCCAGTCTCGGAGCTCTCCCTCACAGCCCTCCAGTCGGGCCCCCAGGGCCTGCAGCCTGTCCCTCTGCAGCTGCACCAGCCGGCTCAGCTCTCGGGACGGACTGGCCGGGGCAGACGTCACACCTCCGCCCCCCAGCACCCGGCTCAAACTCAGGCTCACCCCGCGCGGCGGCGTCTGCTTCGCTGTAACAGAGGAGGGCAGAGGCCTGGAGATAGTACATGCAATTCACGCAAGATCATAAACCTTTTAAGCCATGAAGATCGAGGCTGTAATATGGTTAAATGCATTCTGAATGGTTGCAATTTTTTTGCAAAGGCTGCAGTATTTAAATAATATAATGTCCTCCACAAGCACCAAATTTTACAGTCTCCATCCTGTATAAAATCTTTTAACCCTGCATTTTTAGACCTCTACAAACGTCTACAAACATCTACAAACATGTCCTAAAACACATGCAATTAATGAGGTCGCTATTTATGCTTTCTCAAATGTTAATGTTCCCGGACTGGTTTAAAAAACTACACTGCTCAATCCTGATTTCCAAGTATGGATGGAAAATGGAATTGCACTACTTGTCAGAAAAATTGCGACATGTGTTCCATGATGATGCACATATTAAACATGTCCAGGAGAAAAGACTGAAATAGGAAGTGCTTACAGGGTCAGCAAACTTCTTTTAGGAACCCATGGAGACATTTTGTTGTTTTGACATTATATTAGCTAAATAAGAGCAGTCATTTGCAATATGCCATTTGCAAATATTAAAATTGCAATTAATCTTGCAGTCGTATCTAGAGACTATGAAGAAATGTTCATACCTTCTGAATCCTTGCTCCTCCCAAAGATCTCGCGCAGCCCCCTGGCGCCCCCGCTGAAGGTGAGGGACTTGCGTTTGGGCTCCTTTCGTCTGAGTGAGCGGTCAGCGGCCGAGGGCCGGAGCTTAGCGAGAGGAGGTAGACTCTGGCGATAGAAGCCTCTCTCTGGGACTCTGGGACATTTAATAGAAGTTGTTTTTCCCCATTTGTTACATCACTGCTTTTGTTTATTTTTCATCAGTGTCGTGTTTTTTCATACATAACAAAATTAACTGTGATTTATGAGGACCAAAAAGTGACAAAAACTGTCCTTTTTTTCAACTAATAAAAATATTACTCAAATACGCATGAACGGTTACAATCCAAACAAGGCTCCATATTTGTTTTTAACAAGGGAGTTCCAAAAAAATCAAATTTGCATTTTACTGATGTATAACAGGAGAGTATCATCAAACAGGAAATATTCAAAGATCCATGATTCATTTTTTCCTTCATTCCTTCTTTCTCTCTTTCCTTCTTTCTTTTTCTCATTTTACTGACTCAACTAAATATACACAACACTTACGTGATTAAAGTGATAGTCTGTAAGGTTGCGCATAACTGGCCGCCTAAAGTTCCTCCCTTTGCTGATTTAAGCAGATAATCAGAAATCCCCGGTGCCGTCACTTTGGCCAATGAGACAAGCGTTTCCGGTGAACCGGCCTGTCAGGTCCAATCAAGAGGGGAGGGAGCTTACAAATTTCACTCTCTTTCTGTCCTCATTTGCAATCTTACACATCATCACTTTAAATGCTGACTAAAAAAAACAACAACATTTGTGCACTGAACTAAAATCGTGTTCCTCATTAGTTCCTTCGCTTCATTAAGAAGAGTAAACGCTGCCCTCACCTGGTCGGGCCCTCTGACGTGGGGCGCTCGCTGGCAGAGGGGCCAGTCCTCTGCAGGATGAGCTGCACGTCACTGGCGTATTGGCCCCACTTGTTCAGGGACACCACGGGGTTCTCCTGAGGGGACAGGTGGCGCTCCGTGTCCCGCCATTTCTCTATCAGAGTGTAGCGCCCTGTCCGCCCTGGGGCAACAGAGAGACATACTGTGTGTCAGATTGTGACAAGTGACAATCATTTGAAAAAGGCAGCAGGTAAAGCAGAAATATGCTACTCTGACATAAATGGTAGATCATTTTATTCATTTCATTCAAAACGGAAATCAACATATTTACAACAAAACTGCCAAGTGAATGCAGTTTGAATGAAAAGAGAGAATTGTACAGTCATTTAACCTCTTACCCCCTAAGCAAGCGCATGTTCTCCTCTTTGGCCTTACCCAAATCTGAAAGCTTAGAAAAAAAGCATCAAAAATAGCAACTAAAACGAGGATGAAAACGCAACAAAAATGTGACAAAAAGCGACAGAAGAACAACAATAAAGTGACGCAAACACGACAAAAACGCTTCAAAAACGCAGCGACAACATGATATATAGGTTACTACCTCGGCGGAAGATTGCATTAATGATAGGAATACATGGCGTTGATGGATGATAGTCAGAATCTTCCCCGGAGCCTGGACTCTGGTGGTGGTAGGACGAGACCCGGGGCGGCCGGTCGACCCGATGAGCAGGCCTGAGGAGAGGCCAGGCAGAGGAGGGGCGGAGGAGGGTCGCAGGGCAGCTGGGAAATGGCCAGTGTTTGACCGGGGGCTTAAAGAGGGGGTATTATGCTTTTTTCAATCACATAGCACCAGTCTATAGCATACTACAATGATGACGTAACCTTCTGTTGGTCTGTATATGCAGTAAATTAAAATAACTGCCTTGAATAAAATTGCTCTCTCAAAATGGCTGTACTGAACGTCTTGAAATAGGCCTCTGTCTCTTTAAGTAGCTTTCCGACACGCCCCCTTCAGCACACTGCTGTGGCATCTAAACAACACTACTGTGAGGGGAGGGGGCTCTGCTGAGCTGAGGAGCAGTGGTTGGTGGCTTGGCTGGTGACAAAAGGTCCAGAGGCGTCTCCAGGAGGTGGGGGCGTTCCTAGGAGGACTGAGGCATAGCTACACCTAAAATGGCTGCCGTCTAAGTTTTACTGATTACTCAAAAATATGTGAATGAGCCAAGGCAACACTCCAGGCATGTGTTTAATGAGGGAATGACATAATAACATGATATAAAGCTTGAAAAAGTTCATTTTACATAATACCCCCCCCCCCCCCCCCCCCTTTAAAGAAGGGGATCCTGGGCGATGAATGGCTGAAGCAGGAATAAGTTTGTCGTGTTTTTGTCACGTTTGATCACGTTTTTGTCGCTCTTTTGTTGCTTTTTCATCCTCGTTTTCAATACTATTTTGTCGCTTTGTTCAAGAATCTTTAGATTAAGTTAAAGCCAAACTGGGGAAAATGTGCTCGGTGGGCGTTTAGAGGTTTAAGTTAGTAATACAGTTTTTGCAAAAATAAACATATAAACCTCAAACGTTTGAAGAAGGCGACATTACTCATAAACACGGCTAAATACTTTTCATTATCTCCCACGCCTGATCCGAGCCGCCTTTAGAGCCCCGCAGCTAAACAGTGGGGAAATTCAGCTGCACAAACGCTGATTGTATTGAGGAAAAAGGCAGGTCCTCGGTTCAGGGCATATCACTGAATATGTGTTCCTCAGCCTGTACATGTGCAGATAAGAGTGAACAAGAAGCCAAGCCCACATGTGTAACACAGAGGGACCCAGACTGTAAAAGCGGGGCATTGTTCCCCTAAAGCCGTTCCCATCAAAGTGTCTCGAGTGGCACAAAAGGCAGGGGCCACACGGCGGACAGTGGACAGCCATAACTCCTGCTTTACACTCCTGTGAAAGAAACCATTGAATGAATCGTGTGGAGGCTCAGACCTGTGGACCAAGGACTCGGACTCGGACCAGATGTATTCCGCACTCATCAGGTCTTGGCACAACAGACCTCTGAACGTAAGCTTTTATAAACAAGCTTGACGATGATGGTGGTCAAAATTAGTTTAAAACCCCCGCCTTAAAGGAACAGGCCACTGTTATTCCATACCGAGATACAGTATGTTCTTACCTGAGCTTAGACGAGTTGATGCGTACCTGTCTGGTCTTTGTGCGTTAGAACGACCAAGCTCTTCCACGTTTTCCCGATTTAAATACAGTTACGCGAGTAGTTACACGATACAAGTCTAGTCACACATGTCGATATTCTAAGTGGATAAAAAGGGGAACTATATTAGGAGCACTTCGATGTCCGCGCAGTAAAGTGACGATATTACCTTTGTGTGACTATACATTGATCGTGGAACTACTCATGTAACTGTATTTAAATAGGGAAAACGGGGAAGAGCTTGGGGGTGATGTCAGAAGCGACCGTTTGGCCCCATAGAGGAGAGGAGGAGAGGCTAAATGCTAACAACAGCTTCGGTCTTTGAGTGTGACTGAGCGCACGCGTAAAGACCAGACAGGTACACATCAACTCGTCTACTGTAAGCTCAGGTAAGAACATATCTCAGAATATAGTTTAACCAAGCACATTTTCTCCAGTTTTGTGTTTTTGTCGCGTTTTCAAGAAGCTTTTATTTGCTAAACTGGAGAAAATCTGCTCGGTTAAGGCGGGGGTTAAGAGGTTAAATGGTAGGGTATTATGCTTTATGCAGATTTTTTGTGTCACCAACATGTACATTTTATGCTTTATCTTTTTAACATTGAAATAACACATTACCTATTTTTATTACACTTTTTTTTAAAGTGTTTTACATTTAAAATGATAAAGAAAGAAAAAACCTTGCTCGGGTAAGACGTTAATTGAAATACCCGGAAATACCCGGACAACATCACTTTCCGATCACTTTTTGATACAACCTCCGATGCAGACGCTGAAAAGTTCTCACAGCTTTGATGGGCTTTACAATATTTACAATTAAACCCGAGCACCGACAGACAAAGGCCACTTCCTCCGGCAAACACCAAACATGTCAATAATAAGTCTGCAGCGTGACTCATTTCGTTTCATGCCAGCTCGGCCCTGTGTCCTCGAATCACTTCTCATTTTACCGCAATTTATCAGGACGAGTGCCTCTGACGGTGCGCCGTGCCAGGATTGGACACTGCCCATAACGCCCGATCTCCCTATGGGGATTTATGCGGGACGAAATATTGCTCGCTCAGTTCGGGGGATGGGGATGGGGGGGGGGTGGAAGCCCAGACGAGAGGGATTTAATGTTAATCTAGTCTTTGTGGCTGGAAGGTTTTGGTTTATTGCAACTTTGCCTAAAGGGTATTAATGTAACTGCTTCATGTTTAAGGCTTTATTTGTCAGCAGAAGCTAATTTGAACAAACCAGAAAAGTACGTTTTTTACGTCTTTGTGCTGTGGTCACACTCTTCCATCATCAACACTAGATCTCAAATACAGAAACAATTCACAGCGATTGACACAAGTGGAAGCGTCTAAGACAAAAGAAGAAGAATATGGAAACGGCTTAGAAACTTGCCTATTGCTTGTGCCAGGGCGATGACCACCTCTTGGCACGTGGTGAATTCGGTGACGCCGCACACGATGCGCTGGACCCCATCCACCCACACTTTGAGCTCCATGGCCCTCATTCTGCACCAGCACCCAAAGGCGACAATGGGGTTTTACTGTCCATCCTGAAAGACAAGAAAACAGTGTTAGGACTTAGAAGATGCAGATTGTTGTATTTGTAGTCACATTGCTTAGTAGTAGACTTATTATTTTTATTCTAATCATGTGAGTGTATATTATATTATATGGTAACTACCTCAGACCACACTGCCGAGACCTGTGGGGTTCCCCAGGGGTCAATTCTGGGACCCCTTTTCTTCAGTCTATACATGCTTCCATTCGCTCAACTAATATGCAGATGACACTCTATGCGAAATGTGAAATGCACGAACGAGGCAAAATGAAGTGGATTTATTGATCGCGGATATTTGGCGCCCCTTCCTCATGAATAGCTTCGATAGCAAAGCGAAAACGCGATGAAAACGCGACAGAAACAACGAACACGTGACAACAAAAACGAGGAAAGAGCTTGGGCCTTAACTTTTAAATGAGCCGTTACACTGGCCTATAGCCTGTAAACTCTCAGGTCAAGAAGCTTTTAGATTTGGGTAAAGCCGAACTGGAGAAAATGTGGGTTAAAGTTTAAGGGTTACTAAAGTGTAAGAAGGTGTACAAAGTGTAGTATAGATGTGCCAGCTTTATAAAGTTGCCTAAATTCGGGAAAATGACCGCATAACTAACACGCAAATACACCTTACCTAATGTGTAACTACACATCAGTGGGGCCCTAATCTAAAGTGAGACAATATGTACACCTTTATTACACAATATTTGGAGAACTCAAAGCTGTTCACACTGAGGTGAACACTATGTTTGAACCACAGGACAACTTATGTGTATATATTCATGTACGAGAACATTTTACTATGAAATTTAAAATGTATTATTAAATTTGTGTTTAGTGCTTATGAATGTGAATGTGACGCAGTAAATGAGAGGTGTGGCTGAATTATACAGGTGTGATGCTGTGTATGTGTGTGTGGTGTGAGGGTCAGTGTTAGCGAGAGGGCTTGTTATGATTGCTTATTCATTGCATGCTATTGTATATATATATATATTTTCTTTATCTGTACTTTGACTACAATGTTACTGTATATTATCTATGTAACCAGGGACTGCAGATGGAAACTAGCTATTTAGCTATAATCTGCAGAAAATATCTGTCTTTGAGCTTAATGTCTCTGTGCACTGTCCCTTCAATAAAGACTAAACTAAACATATACCTACATGTTGTACACCTTTGTTACATTTGTACACCCTTAATAAACCTTGCACTTTAATGTGTAACCACTTTCTTATTACCTGTACCCACACATGGAACTTGCAGGCTGTAATCTAAAGTGTTGCCGGATTTTATTTGCTTTTCCACTGTTGTTTTAACCCCCGGCTTAACCAAGCACATTTCTCCGGTTCGGCTTTACCCAGATCTGAAAGCTTCATTTGAAAGCTAATACCTACAACTCTGATCAAAGATTTTCATCACTTTCTCGTTGCCTGTTTTGCTGTGTTTTTGTCACTCCTTTGATGCTTTTTTCAAGAAGCTTTTTAGATCTGGGTAAAGTCAAACTGGAGAAAATGTGCTCGGTTAAGGCAGCGGTTAAGAGGTCAATACATTCTTCACATTCTTTTATGCCCTTGTAACGCAGAAAACCATCAAACTCTCCGACCCCTTTTGAACATCTAAGGCCACTTGAAAATGGCTTCTGAATCACTTGTTGTGCACGAGCTGTAAAGCACAAACGTGGTCGTCCAATATATTTTTTATTTGCTGATGCAGTGACAGAGAAGGGGAGTGTGTGAGAGAGAGAGGAGGAGGATGCTTAGAACAAGAGGCTTTTAAACTGCTGACGCCAACTCCTCAGCAGCAGTCATTACTAACCTGGCAAGGCCACAACAGAGGGATAACGCAACAGTGCACATCAGAGAGAGCGAGGGAAAGGGGCAGAGAGGAGGGAATGAGCCTTATGGGTAATGTTGCAGTCACCGTTTCTACTCTTACTCATCGGCTAATGTAAAAAAAAAAAATCTAAATATGGTTTTAGTCTTAGTTAGCACTACAGGATAGACTATAAGCCGCTACTTTCCCCCCGCGCTTTGAACCTTGCGGCTTATACAACAATGCGGCTAATTGATAGACTTTTATGGTGATACTGAATAATTGTGTTGTGTTATCAATAACAGTGCACCTGGGTCGAAAAACACTTGATTATTTCTCCGACGTGAGAAAGACGCAATAACAAATCCAAACATACAGTTGTGGAGACGATGGAGACTTGCATGATTTCTTTCGGACGTTCCCCACTCACCTGCACAATAACTCAAACAGGTGCAAACCCTATCCAAGAAACAGCGACGAAAACGAGCCGTAAATAAGGATGAAAAGTAACAGCCGACTGAAATATTGGCCGGCCGATACATCGGGCCGATATTTGGGGATTTTACAATATCGGCTATCAGCCGATGTTTCCGGGACCGAAAATGATAGAGACTTTCCATTTGCATTGGAAAGAGCAAGTCCTCCCACAACTCCCTAGGCTTCAGGGTGAAAATATTGGTTTAAAACAAAGTCTAAATAGGCTTAGCTTCAAGTTTGTTAAACACAAGTTTCATTAAACCTCCGTCAATATGGACATGCTGCATGTCATTTTGAAGTGCAGAATCTGGAGAATTCAATCGCTGAGTTAGTTTTAACCTCCACTATTGTATTTTTGGCTAGTAACAATATGCTAATGCTAATGACAACTAATCAAAGCTGGGACAGAAACTATGATTGGATCACCTAAAGTAATACAATAAAATCGGCCAGTGCTGGAGCGGCCAAGTATTTGTTTTAGGCCTCTTTCACACCGCACATTCGTGAACAAATTCGTCTTCGAATCCCTCTCCGCGTGCATTCGCAAGCCGCGCTTCAAGTTGCGTCCTGTTGTGCAGATGAGAAAGCTCTTGTGTGTACAGACCGCAGGGAGTCGGCGCGCGCCGCTGCCGCCTCCGCTCCTGAAAACAAAAATGGAACTCAAGCACATTTTTTCCGCATGTAGGCTGCGCAGCACCAAATGTGCAAAAATCACTTTTATGAAGCAATTTCACGTCTATCCAATCGTGTACTTGGAATACATAAGGAAATATAACTTTAGGCGTATTAATAACATCATTTTCCAGGTACTACTACATTTAGATTTTTTTTTCCATATGCATAAAACACAGTTTGCACTTTAAGGAGACATATCAGTTGTATTCCTATCTTATAATTAATAGTGCTGCTTTAGAATGAACCATGAGGAGTTGTTTGAGTCCAATCCTACTCTAGGCGCTTCGCCCGCACTCCGTGGCAGTCTGAATACGTACATGCCGCTCGCCGCGAGGTAGTTCGGCTGGAAAGGGCGCTCGGCTCTGGGGTCCGCGTGCGGTCTGAAACAGCCCTTACCGAATTATAGACCAGACATTTGGAAAAATCGGCCAAAAATATTGGTCAAAAATATCGTCTGAGCATATCAGCATCGGCCAATTAACGTCCCAAAATATCGGCATCGGCCTTAGAAAAACCATATCGGTCGGCCTCTAATGAGAAAGCAACAAAAATGTGACAAAAACGCAACAAAAAAGTGACGACAACGTGGCAACAATGCATGGAATCACGAGAAAAAATCGTATGTTATATAGGCTTTCAAATGAGGCATTACTGTAGACTGTAAGAAGCTTTTAGATTTGGGTAAAGCCAAACAGGAGAAAATGCACTCCATTAAAGTGGGGGTTAATAAAATTGGGCCTGGTTTAGAACTTGGACGGGAGATCATGTGTGAATACAAGGTGCTCTGGTGAATTATGAGTGAGTGTGTGGTCGTGGTCTAAGGGGCCGATGGTGCAGACTGGCAGCCTCACCTTCCATCATTCTACCCCAGGGCAGCTGTGGCGCCATCATTCATTTACCACCAGTATGTATGGAATGAATGAATGAGTAATGCGCACAACTGTAAAGAGACTTTGAGCATCTGGAAAAGCGCCATATAAAGACTAATGAATGTCTCACTTATTTCTGGTGTATTCAAATACAGCAGTTTAGTAGATTAATAATCAAGCCTGACTATTAACACATTTCTTCAACAGACATTACTGGTTAATAGGGCTGGGTTTTTCTCGATGCCAGTACTTTAACGATACTTGGTTTTCGATACCGATACCTGAACGATACTTTTTCCGATACCTATGCTGAAATATTGTCGTATAGAACCAGAACAGAACACTAATGTGAAAGCTGGGGATCATCACCACTGTCAATAATGGGAATCATTTGGTGGGGATTGGGAGAAATTGTGGCAAAATATGGAAAAATTGTGTTACAAGAAATGTGGAGAAAATGGAGCAAAAATCAGGAGAAAAAAAAATCGGGAAAAAAACGGGTAAAAAAATTGGGAGAAATAGAGAAAATATTAGTAATAATGAATGAGCATAAATGGGGGGGGGGGAATTATGCCCGCGACTTGCTGAAATGCTCCCCCTTTGTGTCCTGAAGTGAGAACCACTGCTGCAAAATAAGTACAGTAATCTACCAGGCAGTGTCAAAGTGCGCAACGGATTTCACCAATTCTTCCAAGTTTTCTCCAAGAGTTAGACAGCTCCACGGGCAGCCTCCTGGGTCTCTTCTGCCCCATCAGCTCAGCGCTCATCCCTGACCGAACCACACACCCCCGTGGAGCTCCCTCCTCGAAAGGGGCCCCTCCATCTTCATCACAGCTGCCACAGTTTAACCAGCACACCCCTGCAGGCTCTCCCTCCACAGACACACCATTAGGCTGGACAGCAACACGGGTCTCAAGGCGTCTGCTCACTCTACTCTCTCTACTCTCTTTGTGATCTATAAGCCACTACTTTTACCCACGTTTTGAATTGTGCGGCTCTTACAACTATATGGCTATTTTATAGAGCCACATAGTCATACTGAATATTGTGTCATGTTATCAATAACAGTGCACCTGGGTCCAAAACCACTCGGTTGTTTCTGATGAGAGAACAGCTCCAAATCCAAACATAGCGTTGTGGAGACGAGGGAGAGCTTACGTGGTTCCTTTCAGACGTATCCCACTCATCTGCACTGTAACTGGGACAGGTGCTGGTGTTTACTGCACACCGGGTCAGGGGCAGCAGGATGCCCTCCAGCGCTGTAACGTGGCTTTGGGTGCAAAATAAATGCACTTAATTCTCTCACTACTGAAACATTATTAAGTGAATGGCGGGTTATTCACCAAAGGCCTCGAGCAATTCACCACTGACCCAGCTCAGAGCAGCTTCAAACACCGGGAAACTGGAACCGTGTGAACAGACATCCTGACGAGGGCGGCTCTAAACACGGCCACACTCCCGAGGTGGCTTTAGTATAACTGAACATGCAGGTTTAAAGAATAATATAATCTAATCTATAAACTTTAAAGTCCTTAACACACTTTTATGAAAGTAAATGTAATTGTAGGCCGCCGTACTCTTGAAATATTTCACCACACACAAAGAGAAAAGTCCAGTATTTCCAGTGGCTGAACGATATTGAAGAAACTTGCGATATGTGATACGGCTGTGCAACATTAGCCTGGCACGAGCCAGACTGAGCCTCCATGTTAAGAGATACATGAGGATACAGTCTGGAATTGTGCGATTTGAATCTCGCTGACTCCGGCAAAACCAAGACGAGCCAATCATAGGCCGGGAGGCGGGAGTTAACAGCGCGTCATCTTCCGCGCAAGGATTTGCCAACAAACACCTGTGCTCCTCCGGGCCGTAACCAAAACAGTGAAGATGGTGGCCGCGACACAACAGTCTTTTACCAGTGCCCTTTCTTCTGTTTTAAATGAGCTGTACTTGTCCTTAAAGAGTACCTAAATGGGCGTGCCAAAGCCTTTCCCCACCCACGAACAAAAGTTAAAATTGCCGCGAAAGAGGCGGTCTCTGAGGTTTGAGGGTGACATGCGGGGTGTGAATGACGATGTGTGGAGCTGGTGCGGCTTATGACGTTCTGTGGAGGCCGTGGACACGTCTCCAGCCAATCAGGAAATTCTAATTTAGTAGCAGAGTTTACCCTGAAGGGGGCGCAACACATTTGTTTTCAGGCCAAAGTTAGGATTTGACACATGTTTGCGCTATAATGTCAGAATAATGTCAGGGACCAGTGGACAACACTATGAGACACCCATTGAGACAGTTTATCAGTAAAAAAAACTTGATTTGGTGTTTAGTTGCTCTTTAAAGCCACAGAAAGAAGCTGCTCTGAGGGCTTTCACTGGAACATTTACTCGACTGCACGTGTGGACTACAAAAAAACATGGCGGAGGACGTAAACGCAAAGTGTAGGTCGTTTTGTGTTTGATTGGTTCGCTCTCGTTCAAACTGCGATCGTTAGCCCCGCCTCCAGTCTCCATTTGGAAATTGCGTCCTATTACCACAATTCCAGACAGTCTTTTAAAGTCAGTCTGGCTTTATGACAGGCTAGTGCAACATTGCAATAATGATATCATTGCGATATTTCTCATAACCATTTCAACATGACATGTTCCATTCTAATAAAACACAAATCGCAAGTAACTCATTTTTCAGCAAATTGTGTCAAAAGAAGATTTAAAGAAAGACTACATCAGGACCAAAATAAGACTAAAATTGTTAGTATTTTTTTCTTCTAAAAGTTCCACACATTTGTTTGTTTTTGGATGAGTTTGCAAAAATGTGTTGAACTCAGTCAGATGAAGACTTTAGTGATATTCCATCACCAAATATCACGATACGATATATTGCAATACTGGAGTAGATCAAATAATTCATTTATTTTGTTTGTCTAAGGTGAGGGTGATATAAAGGGTCTATACCTTGTATCTATGTTCATGAATCATAAAAGTAATAGCTACGTTTTTTTGTTTATAACATAAAAAAAAGAAATAGAATCCGAGAGCTCAATATGAAGAATACAATCATATGTTCCTCCTACAACTGCGTAATAATCGTTTCCAAAACATGACATGGTCAACTCGAATATGTCCGGCCGTTTCATTTTGGCATGTGGCGTCGAAATGTCGTAATGAGACGGGACGCCGGTCACTGGATCACCTTGTGGTTCCACGGAGAGGAGTTTCATTTGACGCACCCATGTGAAACTGTCCGTCACAAGCACTTGACATAGACGTAAGAACATCGAAAGAGTCCACACTGCTCGGCTGAATTCATGAGCTCTTACACATGTGATATTTCGGACTACAGTTGCTGGTGGTAAGATACAGTTGACCCCATTGCCCACTCTGATCATGGCCAAAAGGGGAGCGGCTGAATTAGACTTGGCAAATGAAAATGAACTAGTGAATTACTCAGAACGGAATTAATGTTGCACATAGGGATGCACTGATACCAATACGAGTATCGGGTATCGGCTCGATACCACATGCTTGTACTCATGCTCATTAATGTGGTCCCGATACTAGAAACCGATACCCCATGGCGTGCGGCTCCTTTAAAAAAAAAAAAAAAAGTTCTATAATAGGCAAAAACAATGTTATAATGGGATTTTTTTCATAAAACAGCGTTAGAGGCCTAGTTGCATCAGCTGTTGCCAACCATTCACCAAAACATCCGGCAAAAATCGTAAACAACAGCGATTGCTCGTACTGTAACGCTTTAACAGTAGAAGAAGAAACCAGGAAGTGAACAGGATTACTCAAAACAGTGTTTATTCAAGTATGTTCTTTACAAAAGTACATTACAGCAAGGTTTAAAGGTGCATTATGCAACTTTTTATGTGTATTTGAACTTGTAGTGACCCAGCGGCTGTATGAGTGGTCAGCATGGCACCTTTACTTTCCATCACAGTGGTCTCTACAACACTCCAAGATCAATTGTTTTGTAGGTTTTCTGGTGAGAGGCTCCATCGGCAGTGAAGACCTTCCAAATAATTGATCCTGGAGCGTCCTAGAGACCACAGTGATGGAAAGTAAAGGGGCCATGCTGACCACTCATACAGCCCTGGGTCACTACAAGATCAAATGGTCCAAATATCATTAGAAAAAAAAATATCCACATGAAAACTTGCATAATGCACCTTTAAAGCAGTAGTTCTCAACTGGTCGGTATGGAACCCATACCCATACCCATGTCACGAGCCTTTCCCAAAAAGCATTTATTTTATTTTTTTATGTACAGAAAAAGTATAGTATCCCTACTTGAGTCTGTTAAAATGACCATTATCGTGTTTTTTTTATCATACAATTCTTGAGGAAAAGACAGTTTTTTACATTATAAAAAAAAAAAGTCAATTTTGCATGATATGACTCCTAAAGGAAAAGCATAATTAAAATCAGAGCAGATTTTAGCTTTAATTATAATAGTAATGGCTTACTCATGTATTGCGCTTTACAAATTGTAGTCATTATTGATTCACTCATGGGGTAGACTGAGTGAGGCCTACGTACAGACACAGGGAGAACATGTACACTCCACACAGAAAGGCACTATAGAGCAAAAGAGAAAGGCTGATCTGTTTCGCTTTTGAGTTTTCCATAACATTTTGCATCATTTAATACAAATCATTTGCATACTCCACTCTTTTGGACGATAAAAATCATAGAAGCAGCAGAAATGTTGATTTTTATGACATTTGTATGTGGTTTTCCATCATCTTTAACACGTTAAAAGAGGAGGTTTAGGGGCCACTGGGTGTGTATTCGAGCCTGGTTTAGTGTTTACACATTTTTACATGATAATCACAAAACGCGATATAGCGTAGAGGTCGACCGATATGGGTTTTTCTAAGGCCGATGCCGATTTTTGGGGGATTTTAAATTTTTCCGAATGTCTGGTGTATAATCCTGTAAAAACATAAATACTTGGCCACTCCAGCAGTGGTCAATTTTATTTTATTACTTTAGGTCTTTAGTTTCTGTCCCAGCTTTGATTAGTTGCTGCTAGCATTAGTATGCTGCTGTAGCATTAGCATATTGTTACTAGCCACGGCATTTGGCGCGGTGATCAAACATACAATTGCGGAGGTTAAAACTAACTCAGCGATTGAATTCTGTGCTTTAAAATGACATGCAGCATGTTCAGTGTTTAGTGAAACTTGTATTTACTAACTTAGCTAACCAGTTTTCATCGTGATGTTTCTCCGTTCCCCTGAAGCCTAGGAAGTTGTGGGGGACTCGTTTTAAAGCCTTTAAAAGGGAAGTCTCTATCACTTTCGGTCCCGGAGATATTGGCTTTAATCGGCGTTAGATCGGCCGATAGCCAATATTGTAAAATATTCCCAAATATCAGTCCGATATATCGGCCAACCTCTAAGTAAAAGTTTAACTTTTCCTAACTGTCCTACTGTGCAGCTTCCAACATATTATGACTGGTGTATTTCCTTTCTCAACGTGAAATGTGAACTTTCAGGAGAAGCAAGAATTTATGAGCAAATCAGGACTAAACAGGTAAAGGAAAGACCCAACGAATGGGAAAATTCAACTTGGATCTCTTTTGCACATGCATCTTTTTACTCGCGTTCGCTCGAGCCCCTTGACATCACCTCCCACCATATGCCGGCAGGTGTTAGCATGTTTTGCAAGATCAAGCAGCTGTTTCAGAACAGATGTTCACGCGTTTTTCACTTATTCCACGCAGTAATACGGCTGACTGAATGCAATTCGGGCTTTTAAGACCATCAAAGCCCAGACGCTGTAGTTGGGAAGCAAAACACACACACATACACACAAAAATCCAATCCAACTTTGAACAGTTGTCACAAAGGTCTCGCAAAACACATTTACAACAACACTGATCTAAAAAGCCTGAATTTGTCTTGGAAATTCAAAGGCATTTGGTTTGGTTTATTTATTTATTTGACAGGGACATGTACAGGAGCATTAATCAGCATATGAAAAGATGCTTTGTACCAGACGTTAGCTCTTGGAGCTAATTTCCATCTGCAGTCCCCAAGACATACAATTACAAAACACTACAAAAAGCATAAAACAATACAGTTCTTAATATTTACAGTATTTACATTTTATAAAACTTTTTTTTTTAAAGTACATTTTATCAAAGGGAAAACTTGTTCCTCTATAGTCTATACCCACTCACTACCCTTCTTAGATGTAAACGTGTGTAGTAGTTGTTGGTTTTTGTTTTTTCTTTAATGCTGACATGTTTGAGTTCCCAGAAAATGTTGTTTCACACCCAGGCAAAATCGTTTTAAGTCTTTGCATAGTTTTAGTGCAGTTGGAAGTTTTTTCCATTCTGAGATAGTTTTAAATGAAAATGCCGATTGTCCTAATGCTGTTTCTCGTTTTGGTACATTGGCCATTGACTGTTGACCTTGTTGTTCTGACCATCTGATCAGAGGTTAATTGGACAAACCTTTTTAGTGGTGGAGGTGCCACATTATTAACAATCTTGAATAGTAACTTTAGCTTGGCTGACTTAACTATACATTCAAAATTTAGCATTTTATATTTGGTTAATATTTGACAGTGAATAAATCACGCAGGCTAAGGCTACATGGCGGAAAGCTTGTACCAATTACAAATCCGCCACATGCGAGCAGCTATTTTAAGCCACGTTCGCGATGTATAGAGCTATTTTTAGCATCGAAGTGGTTCCTGGGTAGCAGAGGGGCAGTATAGATGAGGGGTAATAGGTTATTTCTTTAATATATGCCCACCAGGTTTGCAGCTGGTGAGGCATATGTTGTATATACTCGCACATTTTCTCCAGTTGGGCATAACCTGAATCTAAAGTTTACTGCCTTTAGGCCAGTGTAACGCCTCATTTGTAAGCCAAGACCTACAAAACTGATTGTAACTTTTGTTGTCGTGTTTTCATAGGTTTTTCTTGCTTTTTTGTTGTTTTTTTGTCACTTTTTTGTCGCTTTAAAAAAAAAAGTGTTATTGTTGCTTTTTCATCACTTTCTAGTCATGTTTTTGTCACTTTTTGGTTGCGTTTTCATCCTCCTTTTCATCGCTATTTTGACACATTTTTCAAGAAGCTCTTTTTAAGAAGCTTTTAGAGTTGGGTAAAGCCAAACTGGAGAAAATGCGCTCAGTTCAGGTGAAGGTTAAGAGGTTAAAGTCAAATTAACAGGCTATGCGTATCGTGCATGTGTCAATTCTGGACGATAGAAAACCAAATTGCCTCCAACAACAAAAAAACATTTATAAATGCATTTGATTTCTCTGCGGGGCGGGAAGGGCACAGAATGGGAGAGTGAGCGCTGAGTGAACGAACCCGGGTCAGTGTGTGTGGAGACAGCTCCTCCCTCTTTACATGATATTGACAACTGATATAACATTTGGGCGTTTTTAACCATGAAACTTCACTTGACCGCAAGTCACAGGGCTATAATCGGCCAGTGATTCCCAAGCTTTTTAGTCTTGCCGTGCAAAATGCTGCAACTAGCAACAGTATGCTAAAGCTAGCAGCAACTATAATCAAGGCTGGGACAGAAACTATGATTGGATCACGTATAGAAATACAATCAAATCGGCCACTGCTGGAGGTGTTTGTATTTTAGTTTGTGAAATAACTGATCTAACATAGATATGATCAGATCACTTTATGTCAGATGCTAATATTGATGCAACCCTGAAGCCTGTCATGTAGCCAGAGATATTCAGTGTAGAAAAGTCCAGTGATCCTTGTTTAATGTTTTTAGATATAATTGATAAATGGTAGAAGAAGAAGAAGAAGAAGAAGAAGAAGAAGATCTTTATTTATATAGTGCCTTTCACAGACATGGTCACAAAGCGCTTTACATGAGAGCATTTTACATTCACTCCATACTCGGTGGTGGTAAACTACCTTAGTAGCTTGAGTTTCCCCTGGGGGAGACTGACAGAAGCTCTGTCGTGACTGCACACATCTGCGCCAACGGTCCCTCTGACCACCTCCATACATTCACACACACATCATTCATCCTGGCCTATTGTACATGTTTTTGGTGGTAGGGGAAACCGGAGTACCCGGAGGAAACCTACGCAGACACGGGGAGAACATGCAAACTCCACACAAAAAGGCCCCATCCAGGTGGGAATCGAACCGGGACCTTCTTGCTGTGAAGCGAGAGCACTAACCGCTGCGCTACCGTGCCGCCGTGGCAACATCTCAACTGTATTGATCTCACGCTGGAGAAAAGAGGAACATTCACTTTTTCAGTCAGAGAAAGCCACTTTTAAGAAAGCGTTTTGGTTAATATAATGAAAGATATAAATAATAACAAAAGATATCTCTTAGGGGTGTAACGGTTCAGCTATTTCACGGTTCCGTTCACGGTTCAGGCAAGAGTCCACTGACCTTAATCAGTGGACTCCTGCCTGAACCTAATTTTAATGGGACATTTTGGACTAATGAGACGTCGGACTAATGGGCCGAACCCCATGTTTGGGCTGTTCCTGGACGACATTCTGCTTGTACTTTTTTGGAAACAAAGCTTTTGATGCGGATTATGACGAAGACTGGATCTTATGCATTTGTCTGGGCCGTCATAGCACAGTGCACTGGATCTATACTTTACTGCAGCCTGGCCATCATCAGCAGGAGAAATCTTTGCAAAGGCACGTGGATTTCATGTGTTTTTTGGAGGATGTAACTTTGCCTGCAGCCTCCAGTTTAGCGGTAAGTGATGATGACACACATGCACTCTGTTTAGGTGCATGTACACATGTCTGACACGCACCACAGAGCTTCAATATTCAGACATTTGGACTAAAACATGCACCGTGACTCTATTAATGTTCATATCGTCAGATTTCTGCAACGTGCATTGTTACACCCCTCATTATCGGTATCAGATGTAGAAAACCTGGATCGGTGTATCTCTAGTATCTACTAAACAGGAATGTTTTTAACATATTTTGTTTTGCTGTTCTTTCCTTGTTGCTATTTTGTTCCTTTGTTGTTCCACTATGTTCTTGTGAATGATGATTTTAATTCTACTGACACAGTTTACAGTTTAGAAGCTTCATACACAGGATTATAGACCAGACATTTGGAAACATCGGTCAAAAATATCGGCTGTGCATATCGGCATCGGCCAATAAAAATCCCCTAAAATCGGCATCCGCATTGACCATTAAATAGTCTTTTCGATTATTAGCCCTAATGATAACATTGTGAGGTCTAATGTATCCCACTGTAAACTTGGCTCTTGAACTCTTGCTCCTGCGCTCTGGCCCCGTTTGTCCTCTCGAGTTTCGGACGTGAGCTGTCTGAGGCTCTGGGCTAATCTTAGCGACACCCTCTGCCTCATTCTCAGGATGCCACAGGAGGGCGCGCCACGGAGGGACACACTGTTGAAGAAAACAAAATCCTGCCTCTAATCTGCGGGATACACTCTGCATAAGGAAGACGTGCAATCCTCTGATTCTACACTGAGAGTTTGGAGACTGGAGCAGAGCGTTCCTAACCTGGTGGGGAAGACCTGTCTGGTCAGAGAGTCCGGTCATAAGAAATGAAATTATGACTAAGAACGGACGACATGCGCTGAAAACACACACAACACTATCTGTGCACACCACACGTGGCGTGTACTGTTCCTCTCTCTCTCCTACTATTGGTCAGCTCTGAGTGAGAAAAAGGGGAATTCAGCCAATCACAGGGAAGTGTGATAACATCAAATCATTATAACTTTGCCGTTTCCCCCACTTCGTTAGAGAGACTATTAAAGACCGGAGAGTTGAGGATCACGTTTAGTGTCTTGTGTTAAATAAATGAAAGATAAACAGTATATTTTTGGGCCCAATATTTATCATCTGTGTAATACAATGTAATACTTTCCCCCCCATCACACTCTCATTCATTGTGGCCTATTGTACATGTTTTTAGTGGTAGGGGAAACCGAAGTACGAAGAGGAAACCTACGCAGACACGGGGAGAAGATGCAAACTTAACACAGAAAGGCCCCGTCCAGGTGGGAAACGAACCCGGGACCTTCTTGCTGTGAAGCACTTGCAGCATGAAAAATGCTGTCTGTCAGAAGCAGACAACGAGCGCATGTTTGTGTGCGGAGCCTCAAAAGGCCAAGACTTCATAGAGTGAAGCGCCAACAACTTAATACTGTATGTACATAAAGAATTGAGTAAACCGCACATTTATTAGTAAAAAAAAAAGACAATCAAACTCACAATTCACTGTTAGAAGTCCAGCTTATCCACAACTGCAGCCTCAAAACAAATCCACATGGTCCAAATAGCGATGGATAGTTTTCCTCTTAAACTCTTCATCCCAGTGCGCGTCCTGTTCCCGTGTGTTTCTGTTTTGCCCATTAGACGAGTTATCGCAACTTTTTGGTGATTTTACACTTAATTTCACCAGGTCCTCTCCTTACTGCCGCATGTGCCATCCTGTGCTTCCTGTTTGTTTGGGCCGGGTGATCCCTGGGATTGACCTGACAGGCGCTGCAGCATTGCGCGGTCCATATTTTTTTCCAGAATGCGACAAGACTGGCCGATTCTCCTCGATTGAAACGCACCACGCGATTATCGTGATCGACCTTTATTAAGGGCGATTACGATAAGTGTAACATTTCACATAACTGTATTTAAATAGGAAAAAAGTGGAAGAGCTTGGTCGCTTCTAACTTCACCACCGTCTGGCCCCATAAAGGAGAGGCTAAATCATAGACCATTAAAAAGAAAAGAGAACTCCTCCTCACTCCTCCCCGTTTACCATAATGACCACGTTCGAGGGGAAATCATGGCGGATTTACAGACTCCTCCTCCCCAGCTCTGACAAAGCATGTTCCTAATAAGGGCAAAAGGGCGGGATCTTCACTGTAGACTCGGCCCTTGCGTGACGTGTAGTTCGTGCAGCTCCAATGCTAACAGTCCGACCCTCATTAAGTAGGAGATTTCTAAAATGTATCCTACGATAACCAGCCCGGTGCCTCTGATTGTGTCTAACCCAGCGTCATCACAGGAGGAATATCTAGCTGTAGACAGTTCCAAAAAATGAGGCACCGGGCATTAAAGTTGTTTTTTTTAACGTGTCTAAAGTGCAATGCATTCCAATGAGGGACTAGCGGCTATATGGAGGTACTACAGCAATGGCGGCCTCCAGTGCGAACAACATCTTTGGTCTTTTTGCGTGACTGAGTGCATCAACTCGTCTAAGCTCAGGTAAGAACATATCTCAGTATGGAAAAACAGTGACCTATTCCTTTGAAGCGTTAATTTGTACAGCCCTATTTTAACATGAATTTCCACATGAGACTTACTAACCACTTTATAATAAATATACTACAAGATAAAAACAAACGTGTTGCTACATTTGTAATAATTTTGCTCTGTTTTGTTGCACATGCTGTAACTTCCTCTCTCTGGAGCTCACTTGTGAAAACTCTCAAAACAAAACAACCGCTGATGATGCAACCAGCCCACAATCTTTGGAAATGGACATGGGGTCACGACAGGAACAATCCGAGGAGAGAGAGAGGGGGGGAAGAGAGGGGGCAGGGGGTCTTTCTACACAAAACAAAAGCTCTCATTGCACTGTGTATGTGCAGCGCCCCCACACGGCTAAAAGCTACAGCTAAAGCATGGCTGGATGCAAACAATCCCTCTCCATGGTAACGAGGCGCCTTTGTCCCGGGACGGTCTCACAGATGACCGCATTGATTGGAGAGGACAGGGTGTGGGGAGAGGCGGACTTCAGCAGCTACGTGGCGACCCCTGACTGTCCCGGGGGTTGGCGGGAGCGGACGTAGAATGAAGTTGTTGTTTATATTACAAGTAACAGCGGAATTGTGAAACGTGCTCATGAGCTCATCCTTGTGAAGAATTCGGTGGTTTGGAACGCGTTAGGAAAGTGAAGAATAAGTTTGCACCACAACTAGAGGTGGGCATTATATGGCCTACATTACAAGACCAGAAGTGAATTCATTGTTTAAAAAAAACAAAACATGTTTGTGTTTTAATGTAAAAATTGGGGGAAATTAGAGGGAAAAGCATTAAAATAAATAAATAAATAAAAAGGTTTAAAAATTATTTGGGGGAAATGGGGGGGGGGGGGGGGGGGGTTAATATGGAAAGTGTTTTTCTGCCTTTTTGTAGTTTGTTCTATCACTGGAATCGCCCATGGTCATGTTTGAAGCAGTTGAGCGGGAAAACAAAGGAAAATCTATAATTCTAATTCTAATTTCTAATAATTTCTCCAAAACTACTTTAAACTAACAAATGCTGAATTATGAATATAGTTTTCTACCCAATAAAGCTACAAAGTACAAGTAGAGGAGCAAAGTGGTTCATCAACCCATAATTACATAAATAACAGAGAATGCTAACATGATGCTTCATGCTAGCATCATGCTATATGCTAATGCTAGCTACGGCTGCAGTTTTTCGCTTCTACTGAACAATCTGCTGTCAAAAACAACAACATCCAAATGGACCTGATTTAGACTTGACTTTATTTGTATGTGACAAGTTAATATTCCACCAGATAACGGCGAAAAAGAGTGCAAAATTGTGTTTCCCAAAACATACTTCTTTCCCCTACTGTAAATTAAGATGTTTATTGGCACATTTCTGCATATTTCTGATGGTTTGAGATTAGATAACCCTTCATCTTTCAACACATCAGAGAGCAGCGGGCAATAATATATATTTTTATGCCTACACTACTCAATTTGAATATCATCTCTTTTCCCGTTATGATATATATATATATATAAAAGGCAAACCTTATATGTTTTACCGATCAAAGCAGATACAAAGTAGCCATAGTTCAGCGGGTTGTAGATGACTTCTTCGAATGTATTTGTTTGTTTATAGTGTACACTACAAAAAGTAATCTTGAAATAAGTAAAAGTAAGAGTGTGTATCGTTGTGTGTTTTGTAATGTTTCACTTTGCTACGACACAAAAGCACTTGAACACAATGCGCTCCTAATTTTCACTTCACAACTGGAAAGGTTCATCTTTAGCCGAGCATGTGAAGGCAGCATTCGAGCGGACAGCGATCACATGTGCAGCCCTGCCTGTCATTCGTATTAGGGACTTTCCTATTTATTCAACCTTAACCACTTAACCCCCATCTGATTTTTTTCCAGTTTGGCTTTACCCAAATCTAAAAGCTTCTTGAAAAAAAAAGCGTCAAAATAGTGACAAAAAGCCACGAAAGAGCAACAAAAGTGACCAAAATGTGACAAAAACGCAACACAGAAGTGACAAAAAGGTGAGGAAAACGCAATTAAAAAAAGCAACCAAAAAAAAGGAAAAAAGTGGCAAAAAATAAGGAAAAAGATCAGTTAGGATCAGTTTTGTAGGTCTCAGCTTTCAAATGTAAAACCAAAAAAATTCACTTGTGTAAGGCAGGGGTTAAAATCCGCACATTTCAAACAAACGTTACAACAGCATGGCATGACACCACCTTTCCTCGCATTCGGCCTCTGCGTCTCCCCCACACTAAGCTCTTTGTGTTTTGTGAAATGCATTGCACGCTGATCTATGGAAACACTTTTTAGCGATTACTTCCGAATGGACTTTGTCAGCTGGGGAGCGCAGCGTGTCGGCAGGTTTAGCAAACACTACAATAACGCTATGGCAGCGATCAGGGCCAACCGCTAACTCTTGACGCGCCATTAATCTTACATTTACTGCAGGGACCGGCGCGAGTTCCTCCAGTGCACTTAGCAATGACATCTTGTGAAATAAAAGACACTTCCGCTCCCGAGATGTGGAGCTATACTGTATGTATTTTTTCATTGTCTATATTCCAGCCAGTAGATTTATTATGAAGGCTCTCAGTTGTCCAGAAATTACGTGGTAGAGATTTTCAAAGTCGTTGACTGGGCTGGGTTGGTTGAGAGCGTTTCGCTTCTATCTTTAAAAGCGTCTTCTTGCTCATGTAGTCAAAAAGACGGAAGCACACAAGCTACTATTTTTAATCACTGCTGGAAGTCCATTTACAACAGCGATATCCATGCACCGATACCACTTTCTCTAAAACCAATACGAGTACTTTGATTTAAGGACTCGCCAATACGAGTACAAGGCATTTTCTTCAACATACTTTAAAATGAATAGACTTTATAGACACACTTTTTCACAGCAGACTGGCCAGTAATAAGTTACTTTACTCATTTACATTTCCTTGAGTAAAGTAGGTTACACTTTAAAGATATAACTTATTAGAATTGAACATATGCCATTTTATTGTATCTATTTTGATTCAATATCATTTTTAGTTTTTATTGCACTGTCCATCATAGACAGAACAGCTCATGTCCAAAAGTTACTCAATGCCTGTTTTTTTTTTTTTTTTTAAATATAATAATATTGAGATGGTTACTTATTACTACTTATTACTTATTACTTACTTATTGGCCTCTTTTAGCCTTACTAGCTCCATGTGGTTTTTCCTGTGTGTTTATAGCAACTTAGCGAGTAGCCTACAGCATTTTGTTTATTTCAGAATCATAAGAATCAGAATCAGAATGGGTTTTATTGCCATGGTTTGAGAACAGGTTCACAAACTAGGAATTTTTCTCGGTGCAAACGTGCGACATAGAACATATAACACAGTTAAGATAAAAATAAGCTAAAAAACTTTAAAACTATAAGGCAATTAAGGGCATGCGTGAAAAATATTAAATAAATAAGATAAAATAAAGTGACATATGACATATAGACAACAACAATTTGACATTGAACAACAGCGTGATTGTATTAAAAGATGTGTAGGCATATAAAGTGATAAAGTGATTTAATGATAAGTGATAGTAGTGGGTCTAAGTGTGGACACACCACACAGTGCAGTGCAGATACATCCATGAGTCTGTAACTAGGTTAGTGGGTCTTGTTATTGTTCATGAGTCTGATGGCGGAGGGGAAAAAACTGTTCAAGTGGCGGGATTTATGGGTCTGGATAGACCGTAGCCTTCTGCCCGAGGGGAGAGGAGTGAATAGTCCATGTCCAGGGTGAGAAGGGTCAGCTGTGATCCGACCCACACGCCTCCGGGTCCTGGAGGTGAACAGGTCCTGGAGAGATGGGAGCGCGCAGCCAATCACCTTCTCAGCAGCACGCACAATGCGCTGCAGTCGATGCTTGTCCCGTTCTGTAGCGCCGGGGAACCACACGGTGATGGAGGAGGTGAGGATGGACTCGATGATGGCCGTGTAGAACTGCACCAGCATCTTGGTTGGCAGCTTAAGTTTCCTCAGCTTCCGCAGGAAGAACATCCTCTGCTGGGCCTTCTTGATGAGGGAGCAGATGGTCGGCTCCCATCTGAGGTCCTGGGTGTTGGTGGTGCCCAGGAAACGGAAGGAGTCCACGATGGAGATGGGGGTGGGAGAGTCTGTCAGGGCGAGGGGGGACGGTGGGGCTGTGTCTTTCCTGAAGTCCACGATCATCTCCACTGTCTTCTGGGCGTTCAGCTCCAGGTTGTTGTGGCTGCACCAGGACGCCAGCCGGTTCACCTCTCTCCTGTAGGCGGACTCATCACCGTCCGAGATGAGCCCGATGAGGGTGGTGTCGTCCGCAAACTTGATCAGTTTAACGGACTGGTGACTGGAGGTGCAGCAGTTTGTGTACAGGGAGAAGAGCCAGGGGAAAGTACACAGCCCTGAGGAGTTCCAGTGTTTGTAGTCCGAGTGTCCGAGACGATCTTCCCCAGCCGCACGTGCTGTCTCCGGTCCGTCAGGAAGTCAGTGATCCACCTGCAGAGGGAGTCGGGCACGTTGAGCTGGTAGAGCTTGTCTCGTAGCAGTCCAGGGAGGCTGGTGTTGAAGGCAGAGCTGAAGTCCACAAACAGGATCCTGGCGTAGGTTCCTGGTGAGTCCAGATGCTTCAGGGTGAAGTGGAGAGCCAGATTGACTGCGTCGTCCACAGACCTGTTGGCTCTGTAGGCAAACTGCAGCGGGTCCAGGAGGGGGGCGGTGATGTCCTTGAGGTGGGGCAGGACCAAGCACTCAAAAGACTTCATGACCACAGCTGCAGCTCAATATGAACATGCTATATCTCTTTATTTTGCATTTTCTGAGTACTTTTTAGTCACTGGGGTTTCCAGATGCAGTAAGTACCTGGGCATAAAGCGGCTTAAGAACCGCCGGAGCCGTTAGCCGCTTGCTAGTTAGCAAGATTAGCATGTTGTCTTGTAAACACTGCAGACCCAGCGCTGAGGCACAATGAAGACAACATTTAGCTCTGGTTAAATCCAGCACAGACTCTGATTTAGGGAGTGTAGTCTGTAATAAAGTCAGCTCTATGTGGAATAATGCATTTCCACTGAAGAATTCTCCAGTTTGTTGCTCTTTGTTCTCCTCAGCTGAGAGGAGCCGCATGTCAAGTGATATTGGTTTCTGGTATTGGGACCGCATTAATGAGTAAAGCGTGTGGTATCGAGCCGATACCCAATACTGGTATCGATATCAGTGCATCCATAGAAAAAACGGTTCCCAGCCCTACTGCCAGCTTGCAGAGAGCATCATGTCATCCTTTGTCAGGCTACATTAAGACTAAGTTTTTAGGAAAACCTCTCCGCACACATCTTCTGACCAAAATATTGGAGTCTAAAACACCACATGCTTCGCGCTGAACAGTGTAATGACCTTTATTTATCCTTCTATACCATTTTAGAGCAGGTATGGGCAAACTTTTTGAAGCAAGGGCCACATTGGGTTCTCGAACTCGCCACGAAGGCCGGACCAATTTGAAGCATTTCAAACAAGTACAACTCTCAATTTGACTGTAATGACACGTTACAATAGTAATGTTATGCTGAGAGTTATGCTTCTTAAATGTCAGTGAAAATATTGATATTGTTCACCCTTTAAACCAGGGGTGTCGAACTCATTTGGGTCATGGGCCAAAATCCAGCTTCCTCGGCGGGTCGCAGGCCGCATATAATGTACACAGGAAAACACTATTAAGAAAATATTAAATAATATAATAAATAAATGAATAATAATGAGCTGTGATTTTAAAATACGGTTTAGACTTGTATTGTGCTTTACAAGCCTCTGTCACAAGTTTCTCAAAGTACACTGTAGTCATTATTGATTCACTCCACACTCTGTGGTGGTAAACTACTATTATAGCCACAGCCGCCCTGGGGCAGACTGGCCATTTACCACATGGCTATAATGTGTTACCCTGATCTCTTATTATATCAGTGCCCTCTACTGGACACGTGTGAAATTCTTTGTTGCCCCCTAGAGGCTGGAATGAGCACACTGGTTATTTCCTTAAAAATTCATAACTCCGCACAGGAATGGGCTAGACTAGAGACTTACTTTTTTTTTTTACATACTCAGGAATTTGTGCTCTACAAGTCAGGGGCTGGATTAAATCATCTGGCGGGCCGGATTTGGCCCGAGGGCATTAGTTTGCCCACCTCTGTTTTAGAGTGACTCTTATCCGTAAATATCGGCGCAATCGACAATGGAAATTGGGCAAATATAAGCGTTTTTTTTTTTTTTTTGCCAGGTTGCAGTTCTAAGAGACGCAATTCTCTTCAATGCCAATTTCCAAATATAAACATAGCAATTCATTGAGGGAACCTAAACAGCAAGATTGTTTTTCTACAGTGACATTTTAATAAAGCAACATCTTGCAGTATGACATGTCAGCCCATCCCTAGCGCAAATCTTGAATTGTGTTCAAGGTTTTGACCAAACAAGACAAACTGTAATTGACCTACTGCTTCAAAAAGGTTTAGGAAACTATTGCAAAGGTATTGTTTCTGGAATAATCAGCGCACAGTAGATTCAACATACCAACCACTGGCGCTGTGGGAGTCTGCAGTTTCCAAAGTTAATCAGCTTGGTTAGGGGCTGCTAAGCCTCTGACCCTTTAAGACCCGGAGCTTAGTCCAACACAAGACGCCCAGTTATAAATAAGTCCGCGTTCAACTGAGTGCACCTGAGACTTATTGTTTTTCACTGATCAAGGCATCGGCCCCGGGCTATAAATAATCACAAATACAGTAATGCAGGAGAAATGAGAGCACATGTATACAAAGTCAAAGGGAGTAATCAATGGATGAATCAATGAATCAATTTAAGAAATGCTAAAAGAGGTTAAGTCCAATGTATAAAAATTAAACAACGTGCTGAGAAACGTTTACACCACGCATTAGAAAAGGTTTTGGCTTTACATAAACCATCAGACATTTATATATTTGTTACGATTGAACTACACAAACTTAGGTTGCCTTAGCTGCCAACATTTCCCTCATTTGAAAGTTCACGACTGGAGGCTGCACTAGCACCAGGTTAGGCTTTATTTGGGGACAGCTGGTGAGATTGTACTGGGATAGTGCTAGTGATTGTGAACAAAGGGGAGAGTCCCTTAAAAGCCCTATACCTGATTTTTTAATTGCAAACAATGAAAGAGGAAGCTACTAAATTGAAATGTTAGTTGTGGTCCCAACTCATTCGTAACTTTCCTAATATATTTGTAGCATCTAAATTCTTAAGGACATGTTTATCGGCACATTTCACAACTTGCAGGGTCACTTTCACAAAAATGCTAGAAAATGGCCTGAAAGTTCATAAAATTGATACAAATGTTTTGTAATTTGATGCGCACTGTTCTCCACAAACACTTGAGTTTACAATATACTAAAGGACAAAATAAATTTCATTCCATTTCTAGAAGTAAAAACAGGTATAGCTCCTTTAATGTGGATTAAATTTGCCGAGATTGGATAGTAGAATGGCTTATGCAAAGTAGCGAAAAACAATCAAAAAAGCAAAATAAAGTCCAACCTTTTTCACTTCTTTCCAGACCAGTGATGCACTCACCCCTTCCTATTTTTATAGCTCCTTTAATGTTCATTCTCAAAGTGGTTTTAGCCATAGATTCAGACGGCAGCTTTGGATTTGCTTGCCCATATTTGATCCCATTAGAAGCAGCCGGACGGGGAAAACAAAGAAAAACAAACAACAACAAAAAACGTGTCTCCCTTGTCTTCAACACCACTTTAACAAATGCTCAATCATGCATAGATTTTCTACTAAATAAAGATACAGAGACATGTAGAGGAGCAAAATGGTTCAACAGCCCATGAATACTTAAAAAAAACGGACAATGCTAACCAGGAATCTACATTAGCATCATGCTACATATGCTAACGTTAGCAACCAGTGCCAATTTTTCGCTTCTACTGAACAGTTTGTTGGTTTTGGCTTTATTTTATTGGTGTATGATAAATATGTGTATAGTCCACCAGAAAATGATGAAAAAGAGTTATAACTGTGATTCCCATGAGAGGTTTGGCAACCCAAAGTATTGGTCTCTTGATCTTGATTTCTGACTGGATAGGTGGATAATTGAAAGTAAGCAGCTTTTTCATCATTTAAACGTTTTAGTGATGGGGAATAGTCAGTAAAACTAATATCTGAAAGAAGATAACTGGGGTAATAGATAGAGTAGGTCCACTTGCTTTAAGTTTAACCCAGAAGCTGTATTGAGGCCGGTTTGCAAAACACAAGGCAATCTGTTTCATCTCTCAATTTTCTTTACATACGCTCCTTTTAACCTGGTAAACTAGGATTTTTTTCAATCATCATTCGTCCTGTTCCTTGCAGCGTGAAGCGAGAGCCCTAAGCCCTACGCCAAATGATGAGGCAAGACAACGAAGCCTACAAGGACTATGACGGGGACGCAGCAAAGTCTTAACAAGCCGAAAAAGACTATAGGTAACCCAAGACGACGCATACCTCTTAAACTGTGCGTCTTTCAGTGGCGGTTTTCTTCACTGCTTCATCCCGCTCGGTCTTGTCCCATGTGCTGGCCGCTTTGCCCTTGCCTCCATCACACGTGTATCGGACAAGGACTCCCTTCCCTCTCACTCCCTCCCTGTCTGGCTTTCGACGGTTCTGTGTGTGGGACAGCAAGAGAGAGAGAGAGAGAGTTAGTTGAAGGCGGTCTGATTAAAAGCGCTGCTGACTTGGCACTTATGGGCTTCACTCTATTAGGAGATTCATCATTACGGGGCAGCCTTCTCGCCCATCCACAACGCGCCTCGCTCATATCACGGGACGAGGCTACTGTACACTGCCCTCTCGCAGTTATACACCGTCCAGGCTTTTGAAATACGCTAAATGAGCAAAAGCAAATTTACATGGGTTTCCATCAAAGAGTTTGTGCGAAAGAAGGGCGGTGGTTACTAGGGCTGGGTACCGTTTCTTTTCTTTCTTTCTTTTTATCCCAGTACCTGTAAAATATTTGTCATCTAGAACCAGAAAACATGTGGGTTCGTCTCCAATGTGTGTGAAATAGGGAATAATCTTGGGGGAAATGGGGAAAAATTGGGAGAAATTGTGGCAAAATTAACGAAAAAATGTGTGTAAAAAAAAAATGGGGGCAAAAATAGGGAAATTAAGAATAAAAAATAGGGGGGAAATTGGGAAGATGAGAAAAAATTGGGCAAAAGTAAGAAAGAAATGTGTAAAAAAATTGGGAGAAATTAATGTTATTTTTTATATGAAAATAAATAAAAAATGAGCAATAATGTGATCTTAAAGGAGCTATATCATGCAAAATCGACTTTTTGGAGTTTTTAGCCATGTTGTTATGCTATTTC
Source organism: Neogobius melanostomus (assembly GCA_007210695.1). Taxonomy (NCBI): domain Eukaryota; kingdom Metazoa; phylum Chordata; class Actinopteri; order Gobiiformes; family Gobiidae; genus Neogobius; species Neogobius melanostomus. The sequence continues at coordinate 6,138,423 of VHKM01000057.1, forward strand.
CTTATCAAAAACACCCCCAGAGCAGTTTTTGGCTTCATTCACGCAGTTCTAAGTAATCCTCATAGACATATTATTAATAGACCGTCATTCCTCACTCCTCCCCGTTTACCATAATGACCACGTTCGAGGGGGAATTCATGGTGGATTTACAGGCTCCTCCTCCCCAGCTCTGACAAAGCATGTTCCTAATAAGGGCATAAGGGCGGGATCTTCACTGTAGACTCGGCCCTTGCGTGACGTGTAGCTCGCGCAGCTCCAATGCTAACAGTCAGACCCCCGTTAAGTAGGAGATTTCTAAAATTCATGCTACCATAACCAGCCCGGTGCCTCTGATTGTTTTTAACCCAGCGTAATCACAGGAGGAATATCTAGCTCTAGCCACTTCTAAAACATTAGGCACCGGGCATTAAAGTTATTTTTAACGTGTCTAAAGTCCAATGCATTCCAATGGGGGAATAGCGGCCATATGGAGGTACTACTGCAATAGCGGAGCAATGGCGGCCTCCAGTGTCGTAGTCACAAAGCAGAGCAGTCAGCGGCCATTGGTAATCCTCCTGAATCCTGCTCTCTGAGCAGCTGCTCCGCCCTCTCCTGGTAAACCACTGAGCTGTTCTGTTGTGTCGTCACAAAGGAACGGAAGTGCTCTACGTCTGTAATGTAATGCCTTACGGCCTGATTTTTATTTATAAAACAGCTTTTTCATTATTTTTGTTGTAAGAGAGAAATAAAGAAAAAAGAAAAAAAAAAAAAAAAAAAGGAACTCTCCGACGCGTCTGTGCTGTCCCATGAGGCTAAACAAACGCACCCCCGGCTGGAGGATCCATGGATCCCAGCAGAAGTGTTGTTTTTGAAGACTGAGCTCTTTCTAACCTCTTGACACGCCTGTTCTTTTTTCTTACCCAACGATAATGTCACGGGTTCGCGTTTGGCTACGAGAGGAACAGGACTATTCAACCTTCCTAAAGAAGAGTGCACTCGCCAGAAGTTGGAATTTCTTTCTGGGATTCAGCGACTTTATCAACCAACCTGATGGATGCTTGGTGAACCTTGGCCAGAAACAAAGTGGATTAACTTTTATAACCAACACGATCCCATAACCCGATGGGGAGGCCAGACTGAGCGGTGAGTCAATCAAAACGCGTGTTAGTGTGTGTGTTAGCCATTTATGAAACTGTGTTGCACATGTCAACTCCTTATAACTGCATTATGTGAAGTAACTTCACTTTTTGCAGTGATATTTATATTTATAATACTGTAAATGTGGAATGAGCGGAGAGAGGGGCGGAGTTAACTGAATCGAAGCGTCTTGTCTTCCGGGTAGGGGAAAATACCCCCCAAAAATACTTATATTTCTCTCAAAAATGAGTTCTCCATAGTGATAGAGGTACAATATATCATATAAATGCCTATACTTTACTTTGGAATGGCTAAAATAGCATGATACAGATCCTTTAAAGGTGCATTATGGAACTTTTTATGCAACAAACAAAAGTTGATATTTGTGTCCATTTAACCTTGTAGAGACCCAGCGGCTGTATGAGTGGTCAGCATGGCACCTTTACTTTCCATCACAGTGGTCTTTACAACACTCTAGGATAGATTGTTTGGAAAAAAAATTGATCAAAAACAAAGTGTTCATTTACATTTTTGTTGAGTGTATTTCCATCGTCTTTCAAAAAACGTTAAAGCCCTGGATGTGTTTAACATATATAGGGCTGCATGATGAATCTATATCGCATCAATATTGAGGTTTTAATTCCTGCAATGATTTAACCGCTAAAGGCTGAGTTCTTTTTTTTCCGCGGCTTGAGCCTCTGGCGTTTGAATGATGGACACGTTAGAATTATCGAGCCTGCCGGCAAATCAAAAGTGGCTGTAGGGGAACACTGTGCAAACAGCAAAATGTATCAACGCCAACTGCGTAAAATGGTGAAAGGAGCTTCTCTGGTGATGACACGAGAGGATGCAGAAGAGCTGGTATCAAAGAAGGAAGGAGATATTCTGAATTTGAGAAAAGCTCCATGAAACCAAAGAGGCTGACCCTGGATGAACTGCAGAGAGCTACAGCTCAGGTGAGGGAAACTGTACACAGAACAACTATTAGTAGTACACTGCACAAATCTGGCCTTAATGCCGAGTGGCATTTTTAAAAGAAAACCATAAGAAGTCCCGTTTGCTGTTTGCCAGAAGCCACATGGAGGCTTCAGGCAAACAGCAAACGGGACTTCTAATGGTTTTCATTCAAAAATGGTTTGTTCTAGCCACTCTGCCATAAGGCCAGATTTGTCCAGTGTACGACTAAGATTGTTCTGTGCACAGTTTCCCCCACCTGAGCTCAGTCAGGTCAGTGCTGTCCTTGTTCGGTCAGTAAGTTTAGGAGGACGGCCGGGTCTTGGGAGGTTTGCAGTGATGCCACAGTCTTTCCATTCCTGGATGGTGTATTTACAGTGAGGAAAATAAGTATTTGAACACCCTGCTATTTTGCAAGTTCTCCCACTTAGAAATCATGGAGGGGTCTGAAATTGTCATCGTAGGTGCATGTCCACTGTGAGAGACATAATCTAAAAAAAAAATCCAGAAATCACAATATATGATTTTTTAACTATTTATTTGTATGATACAGCTGCAAATAAGTATCTGAACACCTGTCTATCAGCTAGAATTCTGACCCTCAAAGACCTGTTAGTCTGCCTTTAAAATGTCCACCTCCACTCCATTTATTATCCTAAATTTAGATGCACCTGTTTGAGGTCGTTAGCTGCATAAAGACGCCTGTCCACCCCATACAATCAGTAAGAATCCAACTACTAACATGGCCAAGACCAAAGAGCTGTCCAAAGACACTAGAGACAAAATTGTACACCTCCACAAGGTTGGAAAGGGCTACGGGGAAATTGCCAAGCAGCTTGGTGAAAAAAGGTCCACTGTTGGAGCAATCATTAGAAAATGGAAGAAGCTAAACATGACTGTCAATCTCCCTCGGACTGGGGCTCCATGCAAGATCTCACCTCGTGGGGTCTCAATGATCCTAAGAAAGGTGAGAAATCAGCCCAGAACTACACGGGGGGAGCTGGTCAATGACCTGAAAAGAGCTGGGACCACCGTTTCCAAGGTTACTGTTGGTAATACACTAAGACGTCATGGTTTGAAATCATGCATGGCACGGAAGGTTCCCCTGCTTAAACCAGCACGTCAAGGCCCGTCTTAAGTTTGCCAATGACCATTTGGATGATCCAGAGGAGTCATGGGAGAAAGTCATGTGGTCAGATGAGACCAAAATGGAACGTTTTGGTCATAATTCCACTAAACGTGTTTGGAGGAAGAAGAATGATGAGTACCATCCCAAGAACACCATCCCTACTGTGAAGCATGGGGTGGTAGCATCATGCTTTGGGGGTGTTTTTCTGCACATGGGACAGGGCGACTGCACTGTATTAAGGAGAGGATGACCGGGGCCATGTATTGCGAGATTTTGGGGAACAACCTCCTTCCCTCAGTTAGAGCATTGAAGATGGGTCGAGGCTGGGTCTTCCAACATGACAATGACCCGAAGCACACAGCCAGGATAACCAAGGAGTGGCTCTGTAAGAAGCATATCAAGGTTCTGGCGTGGCCTAGCCAGTCTCCAGACCTAAACCCAATAGAGAATCTTTGGAGGGAGCTCAAACTCCGTGTTTCTCAGTGACAGCTCAGAAACCTGACTGATCTAGAGAAGATCTGTGTGGAGGAGTGGGCCAAAATCCCTCCTGCAGTGTGTGCAAACCTGGTGAAAAACTACAGGAAACGTTTGACCTCTGTAATTGCAAACAAAGGCTACTGTACCAAATATTAACATTGATTTTCTCAGGTGTTCAAATACTTATTTGCAGCTGTATCATACAAATAAATAGTTAAAAAATCATACATTGTGATTTCTGGATTATTTTTTTTTAGATTATGTCTCTCACAGTGGACATGCACCTACGATGACAATTTCAGACCCCTCCATGATTTCTAAGTGGGAGAACTTGCAAAATAGCAGGGTGTTCAAATACTTATTTTCCTCACTGTAACTGTATTTTGATAGATGTTCAAAGCTTTGGAAATGTTTTTATAACCTAACCCAGCTTTATACTTCTCAATAACTTTATCCCGGACCTGTGTGGTGTGTTTTTGGACTTCATGATGCTGTCTGCTCCCAATAGTCTCTTAACAGACCTCTGAGACCATCACAGAGCAGCTGTATTTGAACTGACATTAGATTACACACAGGTAGACTCTATTTAGTCATTGTCAACAAAAAACGTAGAACTTCGAACTACAAAGATGTTTACCCACAGGTGAGAGTAGCTGTTAATATGTTTAAGTGTGACATCACACACAATAATAAGCTATTTCTGGGTCCAAACTGTCCATTGATAAACACAGCAAAAAACACAACTTTATTTAAATCTCAGATAAAAGGCCAAAAACTGTTTCACTCCTAATTAGAGTAATCTCACCATTTCTCCAGGTAAAGTGAAGATATTATTATATTTAAAGTGCATATGACACATTAGACACATTTTTGCTAAAACACAGTTAACACGATTATATTTAAGATTTTGCTAAAGATTATACCCAGTTTTCTTTAGTTTGGTCATTTTTGTGATGTTTATGTTTTCACTTCCTTAAAGGACACCGACAGGAAGTGACATCGAAGAAGGTAAACAATTTTAAACTGTTACTGTTAATGTTAATGTTAATGTCAAGTCAATGGGAAATGAATGAGTCAAACTGCTATGGAATGTTACCTTCTTTTATGTCACTTCCTGTCAGCAGCTTAAAAATTCAAATAAAAATAACTTTTCTGCCCAACATTTCTTCATTAAAATTGCTGCTTCACTGAAAAAAAATGATAACTATGCAACTGATGTAATCCATCTAAATAAGTCATATTTTCAAGAGCATTCAAATCTGTCATGTGCACTTTAAAACAAGCCTTCATTGTGTATGGGGAAAAAATAAGTTGATAATTAATGCCAGAACTAGAGGAAATCCAGAGTAAATGTGATATTTCTGTGTGATCAGATATTTAAAAAGAGCCTTCTAGTCGGCTCTATAGCAGATTAAAATCAGCAAAATCCCACTATAGTGCGTTGGACCTGGAAGTGGAGCGATGACATCATCACTTAACAAACTATTCACCTTATTCCGCCCGGCCACTTTTGCCTCTTTTTGCCACGGATCAGCACTTCCTTGTATTGACTCTTCAAGGTAGAGCGCAAAGTCCGTTCACTAAGTGGAGAACGAGGGAAAATGTTCTCCGCTAAAATCTGATGTTTAGTCGAGTGATTTGTGTAAAATGTCAAATGTTCATTTGCACCAACAAGTCAACACTGCACCGTTTCTCTGTGCGGCCTAAACACGGTTTTGTGTTCATGTAGTAACTGGTTTTATCTGGACTTGTTCAGTCCTATTTAAACTAATAGGAGTGAAGGGGTGGGCACAATTCATGGCAGTACCCACGCAAACTCCAAAATAAGGTGAAGGGAGGGACTGACCCAAGCTAAACTCCTCCCAGTGGTCTGTATCTAGTCTGCGGGCTGAGCTTTAACTTGTGTGGCACTGACGAAGCCTTTTGGATGAGAGGCGAAACGTTTGACACTTCAACTACAGAGTACAGAGGATGACTCAAGAACCTTTATTGATGATAAACAACTCCTGTACGACCGGGAGCCTACACGGGCAACAAACAAAGTTATGTTAAAGCAACAATAAACTTAGAAAACATGACAAAAACGCGGTGACAACACAACAACAACAAAAAGTTACGATCAGTTTTGTTGGTCTTAGCTTTCACATGAGGCGTTGCACTGGCCTATAGGCTGTATGCTCCAGTCGAGACCCTTTTAGATTTGGGTAATAGCAAACTGGAGAAAATGCGCTCAGTTAAGGCCAGAGGTTTCATTAATAGGCAGCACAACGTAGATTCGCCTGTAGCTATCTAATTCATCTCCTTACCTTTGCGAACGTAAGGGAGGAGAAGAAATCGCTGCGTCTTCTGCGTTGGTCAGTGGTCGTGTCGTCGTCTTTAGCGCGCACGACTTTTACGCCTGGATGGATGGGTGCGTGGGTCTTGTGCAAGGCTGGCTTCGAGGTAAACACAACACGGGACATCCAACTCCGAGAGAGCTCCCCCTTCTTCTCTTTCTCCTCCTCCTCCACCACCACGGGTGAACAACTACGAGCGAGCCGCGAGGTCGTGATTCAGGAGCTCACACGAAAACAAGTGGGGCACCGCAATGGCACTGATGGAGCGCTGAAAGAATAGGGGGGGGGGAGCTGCTGGCGGAGACGGGGAGATGCGCAAAGTGGAGTGCACCCGTCGCCTGTCTCTCTCAAATCCGTGAGGTCTGTGGTCTCTCTCCTTCTCTCTCTCTCGCCCCCCGGTCTGAACTCTGCTACAGTCCAATTCAAACACGAGCGTTTTCGGAGGCACCGGCGCGTCACGTGCTTTCCCTGCTGCGTCACGGTGTCCCATGCGCCAGTGTCCCCCCTCCCTCGCAGTGACCCGTATTTTACCAGCGCGTAGTTATTGTGCTTTCATTTGTCAAATGTATAATCAAATCATATGAACGAAAGGATAGTTTTAAAAAGAGATTTAAAGCAACAGTTTGAAATCCACGCAGTGAAACAAATGAACCATGAATAATATATGAGGACGTGTTACTTTTACAACATTTGTGAACAGGTTTTAGTGTATTAGAGTAGACAGATTTTTTCAGCATCCACCACAATCGCCACAATGTCCCTTTGATTTTCTGTGGTTAACCTGTTAACCTGTCTCCAATTCAGCTTTAAAAGCTTCTTGTAAAAAGGGTTAAAAAAAGCGATGAAAACAAGGATGAAAAACGCAAACGCATTAAAAAAGCAACTAAAACACAACTATAAAAGTGACAAAAACGTGATGAAAACACAACAAAGAGCGTCGAAAGCCACAAAACATGACAACAAAACAAACAAAAAACACAAAAACGTGACATCAACGCAGTGACAACGCAACAAAAAGTCACAATCAGTTTTGTAGGTCTTAGCTTTCAAATGAGGCGTTACTCTGGCCTATAGGCTGTGAGCTCCAGTCGAGAAGCTTTTGGATTTGGGTATAGCTGAACTCGTCAAGTCGGGGGTAAGAGGTTAAAATGCAACACTCTTTTAAAAGGGACTTTTTGACCCATAAGTGTTTTTTGACCGGACAGTTCTGTGAAACAGGGGTGAAGAGCAGGGAGAGATATTCAGCAAAACATCACAACACTGAGGACAGATTGTCTCCTGCCTGTGGCGTGCTGCAGCTTTAACCACTAGACCAAGTCTGGAGCATCACGGCCCCCTTATCAAGATGGTACACCCCAAAGCTTTCCAATAAAAAATTTTTTTTAAAAGAGGTTCTTTATTTATTCGTTATTTCACATATTGACAAATATTGCAATGGGCTAAATGTGTATTTAAAGTAGTAGGCTAAGTTTTAACATATCCTTTTCAAGACAAGCTTTGGGGCTCCAAGTCCATTAAGATCTCTCACTTCCCTCGCCAAGTCCATTAAAGTTTGTTGTTGCACTGAAATTTGTAACAACAAATTCCTGCCTCCTGCGGTGTCTCTGAGGCAGGAGGCCCCGGGCCCTTCTTTGGGAACCACAGCAGGGGAGCCCAAAACCAATTTTTTGTGGCCCTCAGGTAGGGCTGGGCGATATGGACGAAAATCAAATCTAGATTTTTTTTTAATTGCTTTGATTGGAAATTATAAAGGTCTCCTGATTTTTCATAAGAATAAAACTGCTCAGAGTTCTGCTAATTAATATTTAGATTCATAATATAGCCTACAATAAGACCCACAAAAAAGTTACTCAAAAGTAAAACTTCTTAATTAGCCTTTAGTTTTATCATCCTTGAGCTCAGCTGTGATTGACAAATGAATTTACTTCAATGTTGACAACCGTCTCCATGGAGACTCAAGGGGAAAGTGGCGGAGTTAAATGCATGCTTGCACGTCTATCCAATCGTGTACTTGGAATACATAAGGAAATATAACTTTAGGCATCATTTTCCATGTACTACTACATTTAGATATTTCTTTTAATAAGGAGACAGTTCAGTTGTATTCCTATCTTATATTTAATAGTGCTGCTTTAAAATGAACCATGAGGAGTTGTTTTGAGTCCAATACTACTCTAGGCGCTTCGCCTGCGCTCCGTGGTAGTCTGAATACATGCCGCCTGCCGCGAGGTAGTTCGGCCGCAAAGGGTACTCGGCTCTGCGGTCGGCGTGCGGTGTGAAACAGGCATAAATCGGCAGCACAGCATTCGTCAGGCGGACATGCAGCGGTGGACACGATTTTACGATTTAGCCATTTTCCACATCATGTTTTTAAAGCACCAGCCCTACCCTCATGTTTCTTGTTGAATTAGCACACATCTTCAGAGATACAGTGGGAAGAAAAGAAACACCGTTTGGAATTTTATCACATTTCTGCCTAAACTGATCAGGATGAATCTTGGACCATTACTCTTTACAAAACTGCTGCAGTTCAGTGAGATTCAGGGGGTGTACTAACTTATTCCCCGCTCTCCTGTGAATATTTACATGTTCTAGCCAATACAAATATGATCAAATGTAAATATGTGGGTGGTATTAGTTTAAGCAGACAGGGTTTAATCATTTGTATGATTTTGATGATCAGACCAATAGTGACCAATTTAGGCAGAAATGTGAGAAATTCCAAACGGTGTACTTACTTCTTCCCATTGTAGTACTTTTTACTGCAAGTTTCATAATGCCACACATTTAAAACCACACATTACATTTTTACTGTGAGTCTGTGTGGCTGACTGTGGTAATCAAATTATTTTCTTGTACTAGAGTAAACTTCTTTTGGCACCATCTACATTGTAAACGCAACATTTGTTTGTCTAAATATGACGCTTTTTCCTGCAGCGCAAAAGCAGGAAGTCAGAGGCGCTGGGGACCCACTGAAATGTGTAGGTTGGAAATCACTGTTATGCCATGAGCACAATTATAAGTATGGATCCTCACAGTTGTTTGTTCTGTATGTTCTTGTAAAAGTAAACAAGCTCTGACCACTGTCGAAGTTATGTGCTTGTTTTAGAGACATGTTCAGTCCAGTGTGCTGTTTATTTTAAGATGTGTGTGCACATCTCCAAGATACTGTGGCTCCAAAACACAGCTCCAAGTACAGCTGAGGTAATTGGCACTTTGGCAAACTCTGGGTCTGCTCTGGTTTTAAAACTGTGCGTGGGTTGGAAAGACATTCGACAGCCCCACACACATATACAGTATATATATATATATATATATATATATATATATATATATATATATATAATTTTATTTTTTTGTGACAGAAAAACAGACCAATCACTATGTGACTAGTTCCCTTTTGCAATCATAAATACAGTGAGGAAAATAAGTATTTGAACACCCTGCTATTTTGCAAGTTCTCCCACTTAGAAATCATGGAGGGGTCTGAAATTGTCATCGTAGGTGCATGTCCACTGTGAGAGACATAATCTAAAAAAAAAAATCCAGAAATCACAATGTATGATTTTGTAACTATTTATTTGTATGATACAGCTGCAAATAAGTATTTGAACACCTGAGAAAATCAATGTTAATATTTGGTATTTGGTAGCCTTTGTTTGCAATTACAGAGGTCAAACGTCTCCTGTAGTTTTTCACCAGGTTTGCACACACTGCAGGAGGGATTTTGGCCCACTCCTCCACACAGATCTTCTCTAGATCAGTCAGGTTTCTGGGCTGTCGCTGAGAAACACGGAGTTTGAGCTCCCTCCAAAGATTCTCTATTGGGTTTAGGTCTGGAGACTGGCTAGGCCACGCCAGAACCTTGATATGCTTCTTACAGAGCCACTCCTTGGTTATCCTGGCTGTGTGCTTCGGGTCATTGTCATGTTGGAAGACCCAGCCTCGACCCATCTTCAATGCTCTAACTGAGGGAAGGAGGTTGTTCCCCAAAATCTCGCAATACATGGCCCCGGTCATCCTCTCCTTAATACAGTGCAGTCGCCCTGTCCCATGTGCAGAAAAACACCCCCAAAGCATGATGCTACCACCCCCATGCTTCACAGTAGGGATGGTGTTCTTGGGATGGTACTCATCATTCTTCTTCCTCCAAACACGTTTAGTGGAATTATGACCAAAACGTTCCATTTGGTCTCATCTGACCACATGACTTTCTCCCATGACTCCTCTGGAGTCATGGGAGAACTTGCAAAATACTTATTTTCCTCACTGTATATAAGGGCCTAAGAACAGTTTCTTCGCCTCCGCCATCAGACTCATCAACAAAAAAAGACCAATGACTCTGTATTACAGACTTATGAACGTAATAACCTGTTCCAGCCATTTGCACAGCTCTATGTCACTATGTTGTCTGTCCACACTCAAATCTACTGCTAACACTTAATGCACCTGCACATCCATTTACGCTGTTGTTTTTATAGTTTATTATTTATCTAAGTTATATGTTTTATGTTTCATGTTGCCCTATTGCACTGAAGAAAATTCCTAGTTTGTGAACCTGTTTACCCACAATGGCAATAGGAAAACAAATCAGATTCTGATGTTATGTAGTTTGAATGGAAAAATACCCGGTGTGGGTTATATCGACTTGAATTATAAAGTTAGGCTTTATCTGAGAAGATACAAGATATAAGGTTCATTTCGTTTGTAACTTCAAGTGGTTGGCACAGCGGTTATCACTCTCACCTCAAAGCCGAAAGGTCCAGAGTTCAATTCCTGGCCAGTTTGGGGCTTACTTTATGGAGTCTGCAGGTCCCTTCGTGTCTTGGTGGGTTTCCATCAAACTAAAAGAGGGGTTCTTATGTTATGGGACCGGGGACCCCGAACCGAGCATGAAAAATTCCAAGGACGTGACCACCCACACGTGTCTCAGGGACCCCCAGGGCACCACGGACACTTTGACAACCACTGATTTAAAAATGATACCCAATAGGGTCATCTCCAGCAGAAGATGAGCCCCTATGGTATTTTCCACCTTTTATATTCTTTTGTTTTACTCGTTGGAATGGCAATAAAGTAACACATTTTTGTAGTATTGAGCCTGCGTTGCTGCGCCCATTGGCGTTTAAGCGTTGGGTTGAGAATGGGGAAAAAAGGAAAGCTTTTTCTGAGATCAAACTGTACATCCTTTTGAAAATTCAAGTCGATACTCAGGTCTCCGTGTCTTATGCCGCATGAATCTGCAGCCCCACGCTGCGCTGAGGCTGCAAAATCACAAACGCTTTTCACTGTGGAGAAAATTTCACCCAGTCTCCCCCTGACAGGACGATAAAGGAGGGCACCCACTCAAACAGTTGGAGTGGAGCATGTTGCACACATTTTGACATCAGACATTTGTATTTCATTTTTTTCCCCCTCCAAGTTTGTGATCCGCTGAAAAGGGTTAGGGTTAACCTGATATCTGTAAATATTTCTCTTGTCCCTGCATCACCTGCAGGGTCTTCCTTTCCCTTACAAACCCGCGCCCTAAAGCCCGTAGTCAGACGCTTGTCAGAAATGACGCTCTGGCCGCACGTCAGCTCAGAGTGTGTTTGTAGCCATCTTGGAAGTAGCTCTTGCCTGAGAAATACCTGCTGGTTGGGACAAACTAGTCTCCCTCTTTGCTACTACCATGTCCTATGGATCTTTAACTATATCCCCATGGCATATGCGAAATCTCCCTAGTATTTAAGCCTATATCCAGCCCATACGTTGGGACATACATTGTGCCGGTAGCAAGTGGGTATCAGCCCGTTTAGCCCCTTTAGCATGTTACAATCGCCAACAGCTCATTGTTGATTAAAAGTCTAGTCCCAGCTCAGTGTGTGATCATTGTTAAATGGTTCTTTATGTAGATGGTGGTTTTATTGACTTTATTTGCGCATTAGCTTGTAGCATTAGCTTTCTCCGGTGGTAATGCTACAACCAATGGCCGCTGGCTGCTCTGCTTTGTGACGACGACACTGGAGGCCGCCATAGCTCCGCCATTGCTGTAGTACCTCCATATAGCCGCTAGTCCCCCATTGGAATCCATTGCACTTTAGACACGTTAAAAACAACTTTAATGCCCGGTGCCTAATTTTTTGGAACTGTCTACAGCTAGATATTCCTCCTGTGATTACGCTGGGTTAGACACAATCAGAGGCACCGGGCTGGTTATTGTAGGATACATTTTAGAAATCTCGTACTTAATGAGGGTCGGACTGTTAGCAAGGCCCTAGTCTACAGTGAAGATCCCGCCCTTATGCCCTTTTTAGGAACATGCTTTGTCAGAGCTGGGGAGGAGGAGTCTGTAAATCTGCCATGATTTCCCCTCGAACGTGGTCATTATGGTAAATGGGGAGGAGTGAGGAGGAGTTGTCTATTCTTTGTACAGTCTACAGTATGGCTACAACAGGCATCCTCGAGGCCCAAACACATTCCCAGCGCAGATTCAGCCACTGAAATAAGTTTTCTTGTCGCCGCTTTTAATGCTGGGTGTTTGGGTAAAAGAAACACTGATGTGTGTCTTTGTAAAAGTCCCAGAGCTGCTGTAGCCCCGGTTCACAACAGGATAATTCTTCCGTGACTTGTTTGCATCTGCGGGCATAGGATCTGCCCCGGTGACTCAGCCACAACGTACGTCACTGTTGGGGAAAGCTCCTGATTGGTTGACGTTCGCGAATTTCTCCAAAAAGTTCAACATTTCCCAACTCGACGCCCTGGAGGCGTGTCAAAAGCTTACTATGCGCGAAAAGCTTCAAAACGCACCACACAGGAGGCACGTGACTCACTGCGGGACCTCGTGACGCTCCCTGAGGCGCCCCCTCCATGTATTTTCAATGTAAACCTGACGCTTGGCCGCGTTTGGTGTGGACGCACCTTAATCCCTTTCAGACCGAGCGGACAATTAGATGGAAATGCAGCGAGAGAGTGAGAGATTTTCTGTTTGGATATTTCGTTCATAAACGCTTCCATATAGTGCGTGAGTTGATTAATGAAGTGCTTTTCACAGATCAAAATCACAAAGTGGGGCTATTTGTCACACTTTCTTCTTTTCTAGAGTTCACTGCTCATCAACAGAAAATCCCACAAGAGTCAGAACTAAATGAAGGGAAACCTTGCTTCCTTTTTCTATCATATTGCGATAAATAGTAAACGTGCTCAGGTTGTCACTATTGTTTTTAATGGAATTTTTGGTGTTAACATGACATTTTATAAACCTCTGTAACTTTGTTGCTTCATGAGATAAAAGGACAAAATAAGTAACCGTCGCAATGCAATGCCAGATGTGTTGATAACACTCATTTGAACTAACTGTTGATGTTTTAGCAAAATGATATGAGGTGTAAAACCTACAAATTCACCAAATGACCCAAACATACAGCCTCTATAAAGGCTAATGTTAAAATAAAGTGATCATAAAAAACATATTAGACACAAAAGTTAAACAAAAAAAGTCCCACCATTTATGGCCCATGTGACAAATAACCCCTCAGTCCATGTGACAGCTAACCCTGAGTGTCCACTTTACAAACAATATCTAACAAACGGCGTTAGCATGCTTGCTCTAAAATGGCTCAAATCAAAGCTAACGTCTCTGTCTTTCACATCAGTATCTTTTGTTTAAGGCACTAACAAAAGAAAGCTCTTCCTACAAAAATAACCCAGACATTAAAGTTTGGGGAAAGGGCATAAAAACAATTCTGTCCTCAGTTCTTCAGTCCAAATGAGAAAGTGATTATTGAAAGAGAAGAATACCAATACACTTGTTATATCAGTACCCGCATACAGCGCCCTCCAGTGTGGCGATAAAAAGCAATATGACAATTTATCTCGTGTGACAAATAGCCCCGGTCTCCCCTACTGCATCAAAAATGATACATGAAATTGATACAACATATGATAATAGAGTTGGATTGTATTGGCCATGAGCTCAACCTCTTCTTTGCTCATGAGCGTATAGGTTTGCATTTGGACTGGTGCCTTGGATGAAAGAGTTGGCTTACTTCGCCTGTTCAGGACCATTTACGTCGGGCGCTGCGTTTCAGTTCGGCTTGATTCATTTCATATCACAGTAATAGTGGTGGCAATTGTTGTGCAAAATAGTGGTTCATATTAATTCCAATAGCAGCAGTGATTATCATAAACATATCCACAAAAGATCAAATTGATAACACAATGGTTCCCAAATCCTTTCATAATTGCATTGTAAATGGTAAATGGTAAATGGACTCAACTTATATAGCGCTTTTCTACCTTTATCAGGCCCAAAGCGCTTTACAGTAAGGAACCAGTCACCCATTCACACACCAATGTACGCAGACACTGGTGGCATTGTTCACCATAGACAGTGAATTTCTACCAGGTCTTCAACAAATGCAAGCACTTGTACTGCCATTGCCCTACCCAACTCATATCTTCAATTTTTTCAGCCCCATCCTTTTATGAAGACGAGAAGTTCAAATATGTCCTTAACTCTGTAAATGATGTGGAAATATAATCTTGCCTTTAGGCACAGGCCACATTTCGGAATAAGCCTGGATTAGCTGAGCTGGTTCGGGAGGATCCCAGCTGGAGGCAGTGTCTGTGACCGGGGTATGGGAACAATAACCTTTTTAACAAGCTTCGTTTAGCTTTCACATTGACCCATTCCTCTAGTTGCAAATTTAGGTAATTTCCTCTGCAGAGATTCCACAAGATACCATCGTGTACAATAGCCTTGGGGAGAGCGGGGAGTGTTGGGTCGCTTTTAGAGTTTTAATAAGAGACACCAGGCTAACCTGTGAGGTCATGGTCGGAGTGTGATGTCTCTTCCTGTTCATGGAAGCTCAATGACAGCTGCCTGAAAGGAGAGTAAACCAGAGCAAAAAAACTTTCATACCAACCTTTGTAAACTTTTGGTTGTTGAGTGTGAGCTAGCTTTCACGCTGAAGAACTCAACTTTCATTCCTCATCATTTTCAGGATGAATCGTCATAATGTAAAGACTAACTAGGTTCTCAATCATTGACTAAATGACATGTGCTTTTTTGTCTGGAGGTGAAAACGTCTAAAATGGACGACTGAGGAGCGTTGGGTCAAATCCTTTACACCTGGTATACATGTTTTGGTGAGGAGTGACTGAAGAAGTGGTGGATGGTCTGTTATTGTGGATCTTTTCATTCATTCATTTTTCTTTCATTTATTTCAGGCAATGGGCAACAAAAGAAGGAATATACAGTATATAAACAAGATAATCCATTTCTACTTGAAAGGGAGTGGGAAGAAGATAACTTTTGTTTTGTTTTGTTTGAAGACCTTATCAGAACTTATGAATCTAGAGACTGTTGTTCTCCTGCTGTTCCCCTTTATCTGTATACAAGGTACTGACAGGTCTGATCCATCTGTCTTGTTTCCTGTAGATCTTAGTGGTGGTGATCAGGTTCAGTAATGATGAACTCAATGGTTTACAGGTTTTGCTGAACAAAAATGATGTTATATGTGAAGAACCTGTTCCATATTTCAATATTCAAACTTTTACCAAATAACAATACAAATTCTATCAGATATCATGTTAGTGTGTCATCCCATCAGAATAGTGGCCCAACGCTCCCTTGGACTGACCCAAAGGGAGAGTTGGGTCAAATCATTGCAATCATTAAAATGACAATTATTGATTCTATTGGATATCAAAGCCTCATGTGATGTATAATTACCATATTATAATTATTCATGAATTAGCTTTAAATCAGCCTAAAAAGCTGAAATCACGATAAAAAACACACACAAAATCAATCCAATAACAGCCATTTTGACAGAAAAATGATGTGTTACAAAACTTTTTACCCTGTTAGAGTGTGTGCGATTTCATTTCCACTATTTCGGCCCGCTGTTATTAACAAGCCACCTATATACTTTTCACACTATAATCTCATGACCGACCTGAAATGCAAAGAGCGGCCCCATTGTGTGCGGAGTTAATCCCCTCTTTGAGAAAGCCTAATTAAAAACACCATGTTAGCAGATCTCCGGATTTCTGTCAGATTATAACCGAGTTTAGGGGCAAAGACTTGGGAGCGAGAACTGCTATAACGAGCAAGAGACTCCTTTGCAAAGTTATGAAGTAGTTTGAATGTTTGAGAATATGGAAAAGAGTTGAAACCCTGCATGAGAAGTAGTGTTTGAGTTGTCTAAATAATTGAACACAGAGATCTCTTTTCGCCATGCACAGTTTTGCGCATTACAAATTCAGTTAATAAAAAATAGGTTTCTTTGTGACGCAGCGCAGTAAATCCCAGTGTCCCTGAATGTCCCACTTTGTGCAGACAGTGGCTTCATTCCACACATTCTTCACAGATCACACACCAACAACACACGGCTTCTGTCTGAAACGGCATGTTTAATAGCCTACTCACCCCCATCAGATTGATATGTGCTACAATGACCTCAATGTTTCATTAAAGTCTTTCAGTCACTGACTAGAAGATCCAAAACATGCACAACAGGCTAATTCTCCAGCGCCCTCTGTCCCTGACAGGTCGCCCCAGCGGAGTTAAACACAGAGAACTGGTAACGTTTTATAATATGGGCACATACATTTATGCATAATAGTTAATGTCCTAGAATTCATTGGCATATTTTAATCATTAAAGAAAATCATCACTAATTTTCATCAATTATTATTAGTTATTTTCATCACTAAAGAAAATCCAGAGTAAATGTAATATTTCTTTGTGATCAGATGTTTATAAAGATCCTTGTAGTCGGATCTACAGATTCAAATCAGCTAAATTCCATCATAGTGAATAGGGCTAAAGATACGTTGGACCCCGAAGTGGAGCGATGACATCATCACTTAACAAACGTATTGCGGGGTTTCAGGTGACATCACTGCGTTCTAAAAGGCCTATAATATAATATAGTCATCGCAGCTGCTCATGCTGCTTCAGCCACTCATCGCCCAGGATCCCCTTCCTCCCCGGTCAATCACTCGGCCGTTTCCCAGCCGTGCTGCAACCCTCCTCCACCCTCCTCCGCCTGGCTCTGCTCATCGTCGCCAACTGGCCACCCCGGGGCTCCAGGGAAGATTCTGGCTATCATCCATCAACGCCATGTATTCCATATCATTACTGTAATCTTCCGCCGGGGTCTGAGCCCAAATCATGATTCACGTTCAATAAAACTTTCCTAACGCATTCTGTCTCTGAGTTTTTTCAGGTTGAAATGCAGTTAATAGGAAAAACTGGCTCCTGCCCCCCACTGGGTCCGGTGACATCATCATATTCTAGAACCCGGGTTGCAGGTGACATCACAGCGTTCTAAAGGTCAGCAATATTTATACAGGTGGGGGGCAGGTAAAATAATATTGTTTTGAGGAAATGTTTGGTGTTGTGAGAGATCATGGACCCAGTCAGTGATATGAATTCATAAATGTTCTTATTAGATATACTTGTGAAAGTGTAATTGGCTCCTGCCCCCACACGGTAGTGTGACATAATCACATTCTAGAACCTGAAAACAACAGGAGATTATACAGATTCCATTTCTATTTAAATACAAATACAAATGGAACCTCAAATTGAGGGACAATTCAAAGAATAACAAAAGATTAACATTGCAGAAATAGCCACTCAATTTTGTTGTGACATCACACGCATAAGCTCTATACGTTTAAGTGTGACTTCATACACAATAATTACCAAACTGTTGAGAGTTCAAAAAAAAAACCACAACAAAAAACTTTATCTGAATCTCCTGTTGAAATTGTCTGCACTGATGTGATCATTTCTTTGTCTTTAACATCACAGGTACACCGTAGAACTAGTAAGATATCAAGATTTTTTTGTTATGTTTAAAATAAGCCTTCATTGTGTATGGAAAAAAATGTCAGAAATATGTCAGAAAAGCATAAAAAAAACAAAAAACAAATCCAGAGTAAAGGTAATATTTCTGTGTGATCATATGTTTAAAAAGAGCCTTGCAGTCAGCTCTATAGCAGATTAAATCTAAATCCCATTATAGTGAATAGGGCTAAAGTTACGTTGGACCTAGAAGTGGAGCGATGACATCATCACTTAACATACGTATACAACTCTATGGGAGAGAAACAGTTTTTGAAAGACCTTTTTCAAACGTAAATGTCCAAATGTTTCCCTGATCATTATTTGACAGTGATTGGATTCACAAACCTGCCACATTATTCATATGGCTGAAAGTCCTTTCTACTGACCAACATCACGCACGTAATATTGTAACCACTTTTAGACGCCTTCATGAGGAAATAATTAGATCATAGTTCAGATGAGCTGGAAGAGATGACTTTGAACATTGTGACAGTTTTTGTTTCATTTGAATTGGCTCAGGAATAGTTACCATAGTTACTGCCATGGAATTTTCAGCTGCTCTGCCTCAGTTTTAAACTATAGGCTCTTTATAATGTTGTGATGTCACATGAACGCAACCTATTCATGATTTATTCATCATGAATGAATTAATAAATACTCAGGAATAAAGTTAATTCAGTTAATGAACTCACTAATGAAGGATCATTAGTGATCAGAGGTGAGTAGAGTAGCCAAATATTTACTCAAGTAAGAGTTACGTTAGAAGAGATGTAGAGAGTGCTGCACTGGATCAACAAAATCAAGGCGGTGTAGTTCTAAAGTAGAAATCTTGTGAAAAAAACCCTACAAAAGACAGGTGCTCTTCAGGCTTAGAAAATCTGTTCAGGCTGTATAGAAAAGCAGAGACACTCTGAATTTGGTCTTCATCAGAATTAGTGAGGCAACACAGGTGTGCGGCGCTTGTATAGCTCATGTGACGGAATCACGTGACAATAAATGAATATACACAAAATTGACTAAATTTACAATATTTACATGAAGAAACTTCTAGACAGGAGCAGAGGTACAAAGAATATGTTCTTCCCTGAGCTTAGACGAGTTGATGCGTACCTGTCTGGTCTTTGTGCGTGCGCTCAGTCACACAAATGTTGTTAGCTTTTAGCCTCTCCCATCATAGGTATGGCTCCAAACTGGGAAGTTAGAAGCTACCAAGCTGTTCCACGTTTTCCCTATTTAAATACAGTTACATGAGCCTTACACAAGTCTAGTTACACAAAATTAAACATGACAATTTTCTAAGCGGATGAAAAGGGGCACTATATGGTAAGGCGTAACAACATATCACAGTATGTAAAAACGGTGGCCTATTCCTTTAACAAACAGTTTTGAAATGCAGTGCGCATTTCAAAACTCCAATATGTCAAACCATGAAGAACTGATCTTTTTCTGCATGTTCTATTGCCTCCTTCCATGAGCACCGTCTTTTTGCTGGATACCGGAAGCTCCCTGTCCTAATTTCTGTTGACCATGAAAATCTAAATCTAAAAAACAACAACCAAAAACAAGTTCCCTTGTTAAATATGTGTCAAGTATGTTCTAGTGAAAAATGGTTGTGGTATAAGCTGGACATGTACCACTACTGTCCCCTACAGGCCAAACGAAGAAAACGTTTGTTCAAATCACACACAGCAATAAAAGTCCTTGTGTGAAACTTTCTATAAGATGCATAAAGTTACAGTCAGACTAGTCAAAGTAAAATTTAACAAATGAAATTACTTCACAAATCGTCAACCCAGGAACATGTTTTGTTCTGTTTAGTAAAATCTTAGATATGTTTGTGTTAACTATGTTCTGGGGAAATCTGTCTTGTGCGCTTTTAATGTTCAAGTGTACAAGTGTGTAAAAGTGTGAAAAGTGTGTAAAACAGTAATTCCGAATATCAAGCCAGACCACTGTATAATTTGAGGAACCCTTTAAAATTGCATAAGAGTCTTTGTGCAGGGGTGTAACTTGCTTGCTGTTGCATAAAACGGCACTTGGCTCCCCCCCGAGTTTGATTGACACTTGGCTCCTCGGGGCTGCAGCGCTGCTCATGCTGCAAGAGTCTGCAAGGTGAGCTCACAAAGTCACAGCGAGAACTGACAAATAAAACACAAGACAAGCATTTTAGTTCTACCCAACGGACTCCGAAAATCTCCTCTGTCTCTGCCTCAACTTTGGCCAATACATTTCCAAACAAACAAACAAAGAACAAAACTGTTATTTTTGATGCAGTTTTATGTAGATTCATAGCATTTTTTGAATTTTGTTCTTAAGCCTTTAGCCAGGGGCTGGACAGGGTTGTAGGATCTCATTTCATCTCTGCGGGTTTCATCAAATCAGGACCTTCAGTGTGCACTGGAGCGGTTTGCAGTTGACTGAGATGAAAATCATCCATCCATCCATCCATCCATCCATTTTCTTCCACTTGTCCGTTGCCGGGTCATGGGTGCAGCTGTTGGAGCTGCCCAAATCACATAGCACAAGCCCCTATGGCTCCTCCTGCAGGTGGTGGGTCCACAGAAGGACGGCCTCACGATTATAACCGGGCCTGTTGGTCTCTCATAAGGGGCTTCTGATGTAATGAGATGAAAATCAGAACCTCCAAATATGAGGCCATTGTTCTCCACCGGAAAAGGTTGTGTTACCACCAGCATTATCAAGTTGCCGTTCAAAACTAGATGAGGACCATAGAAAGGTTTTGTGGAGTTTAATACAGAGCTCTGAACCTGGAGATGTTTTTCTCAGTGACCAATGCTTTTATACATCACAGCGAAACAAGTGGGGTTAGTTCTATATTAGAGACAAATAGTCTATAAACTTTGGTAAACATTCTTTTACACCGTTTCAGAAGACAATCAAGTCATAAACTGTGGCGTTTCATCTGAAACAATGGGCCATTCAAGGCACTCTTGATTCCTCTCTGTTACAGTGGGACCGTCAATAAACTATCATACAGCAGGAACCATATGTTTACATACACTTCATAAAACGACACATTTGCATTTTTCCTCACTATATGACCAGAATTAACTTCTTTTTTAAATGTTTTTGTTACTTTTTACAAACTCAGAAGTTTACATACACTAAGATTACGATACCTTTAAACAATTTGGAAAGCCCAGATGACGATGTCATGACCTTGGAAGCACAAGTCTGGTTCAGCCTTGAGGGAAATTTCAAGACACTTTGAAGGTGCCAGGTTCATTGGTGAAAACAATGATGGAAATGTCCAGTCATTATACAGATCAGAAAGAAGGCGGGTTCTGTGTCCCAGAGATGAACGTGCTGTGTCTGAAATGTGAATATCAACCCAAGAACAAATGCAAAAGACCTGGTGAAGATGCTGAACCTGGTAAGAGTTTGTCATTATCCAGAGTGAAACAAGTACTGTACCGACAAGGCCTGAGAGGGTACGCTGAGGGGAAGAGGCTCGCACCAAGAAACATAAAAAGCCAGTTTGGAGTTTGCAAAAAACAAAAAAAAAAAAAGGATAAAGAATTTAATTTTTGGACACATTTCCTGTGGTCTGACGGGGAAAACAATGAATTTTTTGGCCATAATGACCATCATCGCGTTTGGAGGAAAAGGGGGAATCTTGCAGCCTGACAACACCATCCCAACTGTGAAATACGGGGGTGGCAGCATCATGCTGTGGGGTTGTTTTGCTGTGGGAGGGACTGGTGCATTTCACAAAATAGATGACATCATGAAGAAAGAACACTATATGGAAAAATTAGAGAAACATCAGCCAGGAAGTTAAGCTTGGGCGCAGATGGTTCATCCAAACGGACAATTCCCAAAGCAAACTGCCAAACTGGTTACAACATGGCTTAAGGATAACAAAGTCAATGTTTTGAAGTGGAAAAAACTGAAAAAGTCCTGATCTAAATCCAGTTGAAAATGTATGGGCAGAGCTGAAAAGGCATGTCCACGCAAGGTGGCCTATACATTTGGATATCCAAAACGTTTGACCCAAAATATACTGGCAATACTACCAATATTAATGAAATGTATGTAAACTTTTGGTTTTGTAAAAAGGAACAAAACATTTCTAAAAATCTGTCATTTTTCTGGAATTTGACAAATAGAAATATTTTTTAAAATTCTTACTTTACCTAAAAAATAAAAGTTGATTCTGGTTTCATGTTAGACAGTGAGAAAAAATGCAAACGTGTCTTTTTATGAAGTGTATGTAAACATATGGTTCCCGCTGTAGCAATCCACTAGTTTAACTAAATGTACCTTTTCATTATTAGGAGGCTTGCTCTCTCCAGCCTCAGGTGGAGTTCAAGTACAGGGCATTAAAAGTAATTCAAGGCCTTAAACGTAATTAAAAAGCATTATATTAGAGTCAAACTTAAGTCTAAATTTATTGGAAAATTATGACATTACTCAACGATGTTTCTGTATACTTTCATCGAAAATACACAAATTATGATCTAACTGTAGTTTTGGCTGAAATTTACCACTTTTTTTTTTACTCAAAAGTTGTGTCCAATCCTCTTCGATGATTTGCTAATCTTAAGAAAGGAAGTATGCACAGATTTTTGTTCTGTGTTTTTGGCATTGAAATATAGTATTGGGCATTAAAAGCATTACATTTGATTTGCTGTATAAACCCTGTAGTGTGCCTCACTAATGAGGGACGGATGGAGCGAAACACGGATCGGTGCGGCGTCAGCAGTGATGCGGTCGCTGTATCGGACTGTTGTGGTGAAGAGGGAGCTGAGTCGGGGGCAAAGCTCCCGATTTACTGGTTGATCTACTTTCCTAATGTCACCTATGGTCAAGAGATCTGGGTAATGACCGAAAGGACAAAATCGGGGATACAGGCGTCCAAAATAAACTTCCTTCGCAGGGTGGCTGCCTGGGCTCTTAGAGATATGGTGAGGAGCTCAGTCACTCAGGAGGAGCTCGGAGTAGAGCCACTGTTCCTACACATGGACAGGAGCCAGCTGAGGTGGCTCGGGCATCTGTTTCGGATGCGTCCTGGTCCCTCTGGGGATGTTTTCAGAGTCCCACAGGAGGACCCCGGGGAAGACCCAGGACACGCTAGAGCAGGGGTCTCCAAGTAAATTGACCTGGGGGCCAAAATATATCCATAATCAGAAGTTCCTATAAAATATGCTTAGATCAGGGAAAATACTATTGACGAAACATTTTTCAATAAATGAATAATAATGAGCCGGACTGTAGCGTCATAAAAACAGCTCACACTTGTATTGCACTTTACAAGCCTCTGTTTACAAGTTTCTGCTTGTAGGCATTATTCATTCACTCCACACTCTGTGGTGGTAAGCTACTAGTGAAGCCACAGCTGCCCTGGGGCTGTCTGTCCATTTACCACGTGGCTATAATGTGTTGTTTGTATCCTAATCTCATATTATATCAGTGCCCTCTGCTGAAAACGTGTGGAATTCTTTCATTTCTTTATTTATGCTGCCTCCTAGTGGCTGGAGTGAGAGTTCTGTTTATTTCTTTATAAATGCATAATTCTGCACAGGAATTGGCTAGAGACTTTATCTTTTTATTGACATACTCAGGGATTTGTGCTCTACAAGTCAGGGGCCGGATTGAATCATCTTGCGGAAGTAGGGTCTGTTGGAGACCCCAACGCTAGAGGAACCCAGAGACATACAGTAGTGTGTGTGGATAGAGAAGTCTGGGGATCTCTGCTCAGACTGCTGCCTCCACGACCCATCCCCGAATACAGTGGAAAATGAACGGATGATAACAAATAATGTTGATATACACAATATAAACACTTTCATCTCATGGAAGAGTTGTTCATATTAATTTTTTGTTAAGGTTCTTAACTTGGATAATAATCTGACTGAGGAACTTTTACTTGTATTGGAGTGATATTTGGCTGAGTGTATTTGTACTTTTGCTCAAATAATGACATCAATAACTTCAACCATCACCGCCTGCGAGTGTGTTCCCAGTGTTTCAGGCTCAGACAGGTCGAAGTGACTGGAAATCTGAGACTTCATTCTCCATCAGCTGCAATTCCACAAACCCATGTGATGAAGAATTTGTGTTCTGGCCAACGGGTACTGAGCCACACCACATCACACCCTCCCCTCAGAGAGTACAGTACTGGACGAGGGACTACGAGGATCATGTGACCTGTAAGTTGCGTGCCCAAGACGGAGGTTTACGGTCATAACCACAGTCTCCATTCAAACAGTCTGAGAACGGATCCTCCAACATATGCAGCACCTTGTTGACCTGAAACACAACGTTCAAAAGTATATGAATGACTTTAAAGAGATCTGGATGTTTATGATTGCTTTAATACAAAATATTCTGAAGTTGGTTGCTGGTTAGCTAAACGAGATCCCAAACTTTTCGGTCCGCAACCTCCAAAATCACAACTCGGGACCCTCACAGTAAACTATAGCATTTATAATAGGTTTAAGACATTTGGATTCACACGGCAGGATCATTATCAGATATTCCTGCTATGTGTGGTGTGTTAAGACTGCTCTCATTTGAAGAAAGCGAGGTGACAAGGCGGCGAGAAGCACTGGGAAGAACGGAGGGGAATCCAAAATCAACGCAGCCGTATTGGCTTTGATATTGTTTTTTCAGTTATAAACAAACTACAAACTATGGTAACTGCCACTTCTTCGTCCGCCATGTTTGTTTACTCTGAAGTCATGTTTTGATCTCGAGAGGTTTTGCGAGATTTCCCGTCTGACATGAGAATTTTCGTGAGTTAAAACTGGTTGGTGTATGATGTGTTGATTTTGCCGCGTGGCTGCACCACACACTGTATGACCAAAACTGTTATATCCATGTGCGGGGTCTCTCAGGTTTAGAAAATCTACCAACTTTTTAAAACTCTTTCCGTGTGAACCAGGCTTACGTTTACCAATATGTTTCTTGATAATATATTTTGTTACAGTTTTCAATCCAAAATACATCCAATTAAATATTGTAAATGTAAATAATATTGGGCAAGGAAAGCACTTCTCTTTGGAACTTCATGGCCACTGCTGACACTGTGGTGATACCACCCCTAGTGGCCATGAGCAACTCCAGAAAGTTTGCTATAATATGGAAACCAATGGGGACTAGGCTTTAAACTATGACACTCCCCTCAGTGTTGTGACAGAAGGGAAATCTATTCATAGAAACAATAATATTCTTTGGAGTCAGGCTTTTAAAATGACAGGTTTTAATGCCTTTACAAATATGACTATTTAGAAGGATAACATCAGTTGCAAGTTCATCAGTTGCATAATTATAATTTATTTCAGTAAAGCAGCCATTTTAATGAAAAAATGTTGGGCAGAAAAGTTATTTTTATTTGAACTGTTAAGCTGCTGACAGGAAGTGACATAAAAGAAGGTAAACAATTTTAAACAGTTGCCGTGCCGACCATGCCATTGATTTGCCATTGACTCACTCAATGGCAAATGAGTGAGTCAAACGGCTGTGGAATGTCCCTCAATTTGAGGAAAGCTGGGCACAATCTTTAGCAAAAACTTGGGATAAAGTTGTTTTTGGGAGATGTAAAGTCTGCATAGGATTACATATTGAGGACCAAAGAGAAGTGCAATTCTCGCCCATTGATGGTAGTACCTCTGCGTTATGGAATAACTCAAGACCAGAAACACACAGATTTGTTCAAAAATGATGATCTAAAACGTTGTAAACCATAACATAATATACATGCCTTCTCTCATGCTTTCAATAATGTCTGTGTGTGTTTGCTTTGATCGAACAAACTCACGTTATGCTCAACAGTTACCCCATAGTTCATTCGCTTCTGTTGTATCTTGTCTTATGTCCATCATGGAAATTAGAAATGTACCTACTCAGACACAGAAATAAGTCACAATCCCTCACACATTCCATTTCACCGACCTCAGAGAAGTCCCCTCTCTCTGCCTCCTGAACCGCGCTGTGGCAGATGTAGTTTCTGAGGACCACACGAGGGTTGGATTTCTTCATCATCTTCAGCCTTTCCTTCTTTACGACAGACGCTTCCACTGTGCCGCCGTCAAGCTCTCGAGCCAAACGCTTTCTGTTACAGCAAACGCACAGACGAGAACGACCTCATCAATAGTCAAGGTTTAGTCCAATTCAGACAAAGGTTTGGTCCTGTTTTAGCCATAGTTTAAGCAGTACTAAGTAACGTGTTTACCTTAATAAATCCTTTCCGTAGTCCCTCTGGGGGTAATACAAGTGTTAATGGGATGATTGGGGGGTCTTTCATCTCCCCCTGGTGTCTCTGGCCAGAAAACCATGCTTGCAACTTGACTGCCACCGGGTCGGGGCAACCATTACACACTAATGTAATCACGAAGAAGAAGCTAACAGGCTAACGGGCAAAGCTAACTGCGGGCTAGCGCCACTTTAAACAGTATTTACAGCCACGTTTGAGTGAAAAACATTATTTCCATTGTATAACTGGATGTACAACATCCCTCTCTCCCTTCGCCTTTTCTGTCAGCGTAGTATTTACTCTCCAAGACATTTAATAAGTTAAAAAATCGTAACTTGCTACAACACCTGCAGTTGCGCTTATGGCCGCTAGGGGCAAGAGTTACTTAGTACTGCTTTAAAGTGAGACACTGCAGGTGAAAAGGGGAAAAATAATTATTTGGACTTTGGCAGTACAGTAGATTGCTGATACACATATGAGAAAAACATGTATTACAAGTTTTATGTCATTCTAGGTTTTTATTTAAAATATTATTTTATGTGCAAAAATGGCCAAAAACATCTACATTTTTGTTTACTAACCCTAAATAATGGCTAGAGCCAGGTTTAAATTTAAGGTTTTATTTTCTTAGGGAATTGTAGATGCTAACCACTAATAACACTGGATAAAAAAAACACTGGTAATGGCAGTAAACACCTGCATTGTCAAGAAAATACCAAAACAAAATGTTTTGTTGTGGTGGTTGATGCATCTCAACATCAACAACTCAGCATGGTTGATGTGGAGTTTGTCTCAACATCAACAATGCTGAGACAAACTCAAAAACGCTCCTCTCTCTCCTTCCTCTCGTGTCGTGAGTGCTTGGTATGTAGTGCACGTGAGTTGTTCTCATGCTGAAAACGTGACTCATCTAATATGTTATATCACTCCCCAAGATGCAAGAAGAAACAAATATATCTTATTTACTAAGGAAAATTACAATAATAGTAACTTTAATGAGGACTGGTTTGTAAATAGTAACGTGTTAGATTACTCGTTACTGGCAGCACTGCTCCTCACTGACCTGTATCTGTGGACAAAGTGAGCCCAGTCTTCTCGTTGTTTTGCCTTTAGCTGTTTTCATCCGTCTCCATGAGCTCTTCAGTCTCCACATCCTCTGCAGCTGCCGGGACACCTCCGGCTGCTCGGACACCAGCGAGAACATGGCTGAGTTGGACTGCGCCATGGACAGAATCATGGCCAGTTCTCTACAAAGACAGACAGTCAGCATATAACTGACTCAAGTAAGATTGTGATCAAACTAAAATAGTACTCAAAAAGAAAAAAAGGAGATATGAAAATAAATACCCAAGTAACACTTCCAAGGATTATAAAATATCATATTTAATCATATCTGACCAATCTAAACCTGGGCAGATTAATCATTATACTGTATCTGCTATAGACACTTACATGTTTTCTTGGTACGCCTTGTGTCCATAATGCTTGCAAATCAGGACAAGGAAATTAAATTATACTGTACATTATTAATGCACTGTTGCTACTTGATAAGGAAGCAATAACAGCTAAGGGTTCATTTGCAAAAGCAGATAACTTTTATAGTATTTAAATATTATTGGAATGAATACGCTGAAAGAGAAGCTCTCAGTCGTTCATTAGTTTTTTTCCATTAGCGTTTGTTTGTTGCTGATTAGATCAAGAACACCACAAATCCATTCAATGTTTAGTTTTGAAAAAGGTTATGTGTGTTTGGATTGTGTTGTCATTGTCGCGTTTTTAATTAGTGTCTTTTTTGCACGAACCAATTTTGGTTTACTTCCGATCGGTGAAGGCGGGAGCCGTTCAAGATGGACTCTTGTGTGTTTGTAAACTCACAAAGATCGCGAGAACTCAGAAAGCTGGCAAGGTAAATAGTTTAGTGCAGTGGTTCCCAAAGTCGGGTCCGGGGACCCCAGGGGGGCCTCAGAGGCACTACAGGAGGCCCCTAAGCTTGTCTACAAAATATGTATGAAATGTGCATTTACATGATCGGAAGGTCAGGGGTTTGAATCCCAGCCCCTGAAGACACTGTCGTTGTGTCCTTGGGCAAGACACTTCACCCACGTTGCCTCCAGTGTCTGCGTACATTAGTGTGTGAATGAGAGTGTGAATGGGTGAGTGGTTCCTTGATGTAAAGCGTTTTGGGCCTAATGAAGGTAGAAAAGAGCTATAGAAGTTGAGACTATTTACCATTTATTTGCTACATTATATTTGACCCAGTATTTAACTTACAGTGATAGATGTTGATTTTCATGTAATTTTAGCTGTACAATAATAAAGAGTATATCAGTATGTATTATTATTGGGGCTGGTTTAGTGACTATAATCAACTTTACCAACCCCTCCCCCCATGTACTGCCTAAAGCTCAACGCACACCAGAACGCAGCGCTGTGACACGTCCTCTGACGCGCGTCCATGTGGGATTTCAACACACACCGGAGCGCGTCGCGTCACGGCACTTCAGAGGCTTTTCTCAAACCATGCGGGGCTTTACACACGTGATTTATACATTTATCATAAATAAAAGAAGACACGTATGTCCGTGTTGTAAGAGAGAGAGCAAACCTGGCTCTTTTTTGTAGGTTAATAGCGAGTTTGCGACAGACACGAGTTTAACATGCTTCCCCTGATGCATGAGCCCTGACGATGGTTTCTCTGTCTCCGTGGCTTCTCTCGTCCAAACAAACAAAGTTTATGGCAGTCTCTTTGTCTGCCACAGGCCAGACCCGCCTCTGTGCCTCTGCAGGAGGTTAAAAGCCTGTGTTTTCCTCCGCGACGCAGTGTCTGGATTCAGCAGATCTGAATCGTGACGCAGGGTCCAGCGTCTCCGCAGCGTCTCCAAAAAAAACGCTGGCGTCAAAGCGTCTCGGTGTGCATTGACCTTAAGCCTCTCTGACTGCGGTGGCACATGGGTTGGCCATCAATTTTTCAGGGTGGCCGGTAGGGATGCAACGATTCTCATATTATATCGAATAGTTCGATACGCCCTCTTCGATTCAATACGCAAATATGTTTGATAAGAATCGAAGAAATATTGTGGATCTGCCGCGGCGGCCCGCTAGCTACTATCAGCCATTTCCCTGTGTGCTCTCACTGAGAAACACAGCAGCCCCCTCTGACCAGAGAGAAACTCCTCCCCGCAAGCACCCCCTCCTCCTGTGTGTCTGCCTGAGAGGCGGAGCCACACATGTGTTAGCCAGCTGGTGTTTGTAGCATTATTAGCTTTGCTGTATCAAATGTCAAAGTAATATCAATTGTATATGAAATGCTGATATATATTAGAAGAGCTCCTTATGGGGAAAGCAGCAGCTTGCATGTGTTACTATTAAATGCACGAGTCGAGTATAGGCCTGTTAAATATGGAGTCAGCGCACATTGGCTTTCTTGCTTTAGCCTAGTCCTTTTGAGCTGCCATTACTCTGTAATGATGTAAATTCTTAAAGAAAATAAGAATGTAAGCAGCTCAAAAACAATAAACTAAACTTTAATACAGTATTTTTAAAGCTCGAAAGAGCTTACGATTTGAATATTTTGCACTAGAACCTATTTTGATACAATACAGCACATAGTGTAATTCGGTTTTGAGGAATTTTTGCTTGTCAGCATAATCTTATTTAAAAAAAATACTTACATAACTTTTTAAATGTATCGAATCGCAATACGTATCGAATCGTGACAAAAGTGAATCGTTGCATCCCTAGTGGCCGGTGCCCCCCCTGACTTCCCCCAGACACGTCTTCAGTTCTACTATACAAAGAGATTATCTGGTTTTGCAAATAAACGTTTCACTATTATAAGCAATTTCACAAATGAAAATCTTCTACACGGAAAGTTACATGGTTTATTTATAGGTGAGAGTGAATGGTAGTTGCAAATATATATATAAAAAAAGATTGCACAAATGATCTAGATTAGTGTTTCTCAAACAGTGGTTTTCGTCCGTCTTCGTTTACAACTCCTTCATTCATTGTTTAGTCCCATTTTAGACCTGGCCAGAACCAGATTTTGGAAATACAATATCCGCTACACCACCGTTCACCCCTCACCGTTGCTCCATTGTGGGTTGATTGGACACCTTCAGCTCTTCAATCGACGCACACTGCTGTAGGATGTGCTCCACCACAGAGTCCACTGTCCCCCCGTCCTCCTCTGGGTCCCTCTGACTATGCTCCTGTTCTGGCCATGGCACCAGGCTCAGCAAACGGAAAGTGTTGGTGAAGTCTGCACCTGAAAGCACATTTTGCCAACATCAAAGCCTAAGAGAAGCAGCCTTCATTTGACCATGTTATTCATTTCCCAACTCATCCACATGTACTGGTTTTCTCCTTTACAACACTGTTTATCCACTACGTCGTTATGAATCGAGTCTTTACCAGTGTTGTGCATGAGCTGGAGCAGGTCAGAGATCAGCTCCCCGTCCTGCGGCTCCTCTCTCCCCAGGCCAAGCTTCCTCCGCATGTTCCCCAGGTACAGGGCCTCGTACGTGGGCATGAAGTCATCCAGAATGTCCCCGGCCTCCGGAGGGTTCAGCTCGGACCCCAGCGCTTCGGCCAAACGAGCCAAGTTCCACCGACACACTGACGGCTGGGAGGAGAAGGAGTAGCGCCCTCTGGTGTCCGAGGAGTTGGACACAAAGTCTGGGTCATACCTGGGGAGGAACGTGAGGATTTTTATAGACACAGGCTACTTGAAGACAGTCTACTCAAGTTTAATATCAGCACACCTCTAGCCTTTCTGTGCTCGCAGCGGCAAGTGTAAAATGAAAGAGTGGAAGGCGTGGAGTTGGGAGGACATGTGTTATAACCCAGCTCGGCTAGGGTGGAGGGTATAACAAAAAAACCAAGATGGAAATGAATTAAAGTTGTAATTTAATAAAAAGGTGTGTAAAAGATTAACTTAACAAAACATGAAACAAAAATGAACAAACTAAGGCTATTCACAATACAAATTTACAAGTTAACCGAAGTTAACCAAACAAAAAGATGTACAAAACAAAGTTACTACAATAAGCTAAGATTTCACATAAACGGGTGTCTCCAAAACAGGTCGCAACAGGCCTAAACATAACAAGTGAGACACAATCTAAATTAAATGAAAACGAGTGTCCCGCTTCCTCCATCCTTTTGCTTCCCACTTCCACTAATTCCTCAGTGAAGCCTCCTACAGAAAGTCCTTCCGTAGAGACTTGGATCTGTGGCTTTCAGACGGACTCTCCCTCATCCCACGGAACAGACATTCCCTTTACCGTGACAGCACTGTCCACTAATGTAACAAGAGTTACAAGTTCGACTGACAATTTTAACTGAAAATGAATTTTCCCTTGGAGTTCAAGCAGTAGTAAGTAACTCGTGCCCCTAGAGGCCATAAGCGCCACTGCAGGTGTCGTAGCATGTTGCGTTTTTTTACTCTAATTGTCCGTGAGAGCAAATACTATGCTGACAGAAAAGTTCAAATTGTTCAAATTCGAACTTTGACTATTCTAAATAAACATGGAACTGAAGTAATTTGGGGCATGTTACATGTGGGAATGCTCTCCGTTGTAACACTTGATGCTTAAAAGCCACTTCTCCTCACTGCGTGGTCTGTTTTGGACAGACCTTTCCTTCGCGGGAACGTGCATTTTGAGTGTTAGTGTGTAGGGGAAAAAAAGGAGGACACGGTTTCGGAACGAAACCGTCACTGCTGACACGAAGGGACACAACACAAAATGGCGTACTGGCCAGCCGCCAAAAATGTTTTGAGATATGGCTTTTTATAGGTGTGGCTGCAGCAGGTGATTAATTTGGGTGGCAGGTGTTCAGATGCCACACCAATCGGGACCAGGAATGAGCAGCCACTCGAGGGAAACAGAAAATTAGCCACACACACAAAACAAATACAAAAGAAGGGAGTCTGGATGCCTGGGGCCGTAACATGTCCGAGCTGAAGTGCGCCACGACTGCAGGGATGGAGCAGAGACGTTCTCGGAGGCGCCAACTAAAAAACTGTTTCATCTAAACTCGATTAATTTAATTCTACAAATATTTGTAGTAAAAGTTGATTTTAATGAGCTTGTAGTCTGAAAATATGTGTAAGATCTGTGTGAGTAAAACAAAACTTACATGCTGCGGGTGGCAGGTAACTGGTTAACGCGCCTGTCCTTACCGGTCCATGAAGGCGAAGGGGCCGTAGTCTAGCGTGAGTCCGAGGATGCTCATGTTGTCTGTGTTTAAAACGCCGTGACAGAAGCCCACACTCTGCCACTGAGCCACAAGCCGCGCAGTCCGCTCCATCACCTGCGAGAAAACCACATGCCAAAACGGTACGGTCTTTAGCAATGGCGACCCAAACATGCTCCTACCGCTCTGAAGAAAGCCGCGTTCCTCTGCTTGCGGTCGCTGAAGTGTTGAGTTTCGGGGTAGAAGTGTTCGATGACGTAGTCCAAGAGCTGAGCGCGGAGGTCATGGCGGCCGGCACTGGGCCCTTCCAGACCGGAGAACTCGTCCCTCTGAAGAAAGATCTCAAATGAACCGAACCTGTGGGAGGCAGAAAACATAGGGCAGATATTATTATGTCAGAATCAACTTCACCCAGTCAGGAACACAGGCAGTGAACATCGGCACACCACAGGGGCGGTAAGCTCACCCGTCTTCTTTACACTCTGACAGAACATGTATCCAAACAACCTTAAATTCTCAGATGACACCATTGTACTCAGTTTACTCACACATAATACAGATATCAATCTTTACAAATCAGAGATCTGATATATGGAGGAGTGGTGCGAGTCACACAATCTTGTGCTGAATGTCATGAAAACAAAAGAGATGATCTTTGACCCAAAGACAGTAGGAGATCACAGTGTGGTTTCAATCAAAGCTCAGGGGCTTGAGCAGGTTTCAAATTTTAAGTATCTGGGAATGCATTTTGATTCACATTTTCAGCGGGGTAATCATCTGGATCTTGTGTGTGCCAACTTAAACCAGCGATTACATTTCTTGAGAAGGTTGAGGTTGCATGCTGTTGAGCAAAAAGTCATGCTAACTGTACTATAGAGCCTGCATTGAATCAATTATCCGATACGGTTAACAGTAAAGTTAAAATCACACATTTTAAACTTAACAAAAAGAGCAGGGAAGATCCTTGGGTTGCCTCTCCCCTGTGCTCTGCAGGAGATGTTTGAGAAGACAGTTGTGAAACAGGGGCAGAAAATAGCAGCTGACCCCACTCACATCCTGCATACAGAGTTTGAGATAATGCTGTCAGGTCGGCGATACCGAGTCCTTATTTTTAAACTACATTCTTTGATTCCCACGTGGGGCCTTCAGATGTAAACTAACTTTGTAGTTGGTTCAAACATGTACTGTGCAGCACATGTGTCTCTTTTTTGCAGAAGGTTTTCTTTTGTGTAAAATGTTTTCTTCTTCCTAAGGGGGGCGTAACAGAAAATAATTGAGAAGCACTGCGTCATACTAATGCCGTTACACTACCATCTATCTTAATATGACAATGATTGCACCAAAGGCTAGGGTTATGTCATGGCATTTTCATGGCATAATGGCATTTACAGGTGAAACTTAGAAAATTAGAATATCATGAAAAAGTTCATTTATTTCTGTAATACAACTTAAAATGTTAAACTAATATATGATATAGACTCATGGCATGCAAAGTGACATATGTCAAGCCTTTTAATTTAGATGATTTTGGCTTATAGCTTATAAAAGCCCCACATTCAAAATCTCTGAAAATTAGAATATTACATAAATGAAAAAATATATATATATATTTTAAACAGAGAAATGTGGGCCCTCTGAAAACTATAATCATGCATATGTACTTAGTCCTTAGTTTAGGCCCCTTTTACTCGAATGACTGCCTTAATGCGGTTGCGTGGCACGGATGCTCTCAGCCTGTGGCACTGCTGAGGTGTTATGGAAGACCAGGATGCTTCAACCAGAGGAATCTGACATCTGAAGCCCATGTCCAGGATCCGTCTGTATGTGGAGGCTCTTGATGCACTGACTCCAGCCTCAGTCCACTCCTTGTGAAGGTCCCCTGGCCTGTTTTGAAGTCTCAGGGACCCTTTGCAGGTGTTTTGGATGAATTAGCTGATGAAAAGGTGACACTTTGAGCTACAATATTATCCTTTTTCACATTATTCTAATTTTCTGAGATTTTAAATTGTTCTTTTTACAAGCTGTGAGCCAAAATCCTCATGCAAAGTGAGATATATCAAGCGTTTATTTGTTATAATTTTGATAGTTATGGCTTAGCTTGTAAAAACCCCAAATAAAACATCTCAAAAAATTAAAATATTTTTGAAAATGGACTGTAAGCCATAAACATCCAAATTAAAACAAACAATATATTAGTTTCAAATGTTAAGTTGTATTACAGAAATAAATTAACTTTTTCACGATATTCTAATTTTCCGAGTTTCACCTACAGCATCATTGGCCATATTTCAATAGTACTATGTAAAGTAGCAAAGGGTACAGCCACCAGATTTGAGTTTTTTATGAAAATACTTCAATAGAAGAAACCATCTCTTGCCTCTCTGTGGTCACGTTTTATGAGATGTGCACCTGATAAAAGAAGGAGCGACTCTCATAACGACGGCGCAGCGTTCAGGCACGCGGCGGCCATCTCTGAGCGGGTCCCTGTGGACGGAGACGTCAGAGGTCACGATGGAGGCGGCTCGAGTCGTGGGGATCCCGAGAGCCGCCAGCGCTTCACTGCACAGGAACTCACGCACACTGGAACGTAGAACCTTCCTCCCATCTCCATCTCTGAAGCATAAACCACAGACAGTTGTTAGAGCCGGATTAGCCCAGGCCAGAGACATGCATAAATTACTGCTGTTGTGTCCTTTGGCACGACACTGACTTCCCTCGCTGTGCCTGGCGGGGGTGAGTGAGTGCCTAGAGCTGATCGGGAGGTACAGTAAGGGCAGATCAGCAGCTGCCAGAGGTGGGTAGAGTAGCCAAAATATCTACTCAAGTAAGAGTAACATTACTTTTTAAAGGTCCTATATCATGCAAAATCGACTTTTTGGAGTTTTTAGCCATGTTGTTATGCTATTTCCTTATCAAAAACACCCCAGAGCGGTTTTTGGCTTCATTCACGCAGTTCTAAGTAATCCTCCTGAATCCTGCTCTCTGAGCAGCTGCTCCGCCCTCTCCTGGTAAACCACTGAGCTGTTCAGTTGTGTCGTCACAAAGGAACGGAAGTGCTCTACGTCTGTAATGTCTGATTTTAATTTATAAAACAGCGTTTTCATTATTTTGTTGTAAGAGAGAAATAAAAAATAAAAAAAATAAAAAAGGACTCTCCGACACATCTGTGCTGTCCCGGGAGAGTAAACAAACGCACCCCCGGCCGGAGGATCCGATCAGAAGTGTTGTTTGTGAAGACTGAGCTCTTTCTAACCTACTCTGGACACGCCTGTTCTTTTTTCTTACCCAACGATAATGTCACAGATGCCGTTTGGCTACGAGAGGAACAGGACTATTCGACCTTCCTAAAGAAGAGTGCACTCGCCAGAAGTTGGAATTTCTTTCTGGGATTCAGCGACTTTATCAACCAACCTGATGGATGCTTGGTGAACCTTGACCAGAATCAAAGTGGATTAACTTTTATAACCAACACAAGGGCCATAACATGAACACCCGATGATGGGGAGGCCAGGCTGAGCGGTGAGTCAATCAAAACGCGTGTTAGCATGTGTGTTAGCGTGTGTGTTAGCCATTTATGAAACTGTGTTGCACATGTCAACTCCTTATAACTGCATTATGTGAAGTAACTTCACTTTTTGCAGCGATATTTATATTTATAATACTGTAAATGTGGAATGAGCGGAGAGAGGGGCGGAGTTAACTGAATCGAAGCGCCTTGTCTTCCGGGTAGGGAAAATACCCCCCAAAAATACTTATATTTCTCTCAAAATGAGTACTCCATAGTGATAGAGGTACAATATATCATATAAATGCCTATACTTTACTTTGGAATGGCTAAAATAGCATGATACAGATCCTTTAATAATAATTTTACTCAAGTAGAAGTAAAAAGTAGTAGCCCAAATTGTAGTACGTGCTTTATTTGTCATTGTGCAACCGTACAACGAAATTGTGTTCAGGTGTTAGTCCTGAGCAGCTGTGACTGAGCCGCAACCTGACCAGCATGTTTTTGGAGGTAGAGGAAACCGTTTTTGGTGTTGGGGAAACCGGAGTACCCGGAGCAGGCGTTTGTGTTACATGGTGCGCTGTGAGGTGAGGGAGGTGTAGTGCTGGTCTCTTTCTGTGGCACAACTGAGAGTAGCTTTAAAGGTGCATTATGCAACTTTGTATGTAAAAAAAAAAAACTTAATATGTGTGAGTAATTGACCTTTTTGTGACCAATAGCTGCATGGGTGGTTATCATGGGCATTTATTTTCCATCACGGTGGCCGCTACAACGCTCCAGGTTCAATTCCTTCCTGGTGAGAGGTTCCGTCAGCAGTGAAAACCTACCAGAAACTGTTGGCTATTTCTATATATGTTTTTGTCATAATAGGCATCAATGATTATATATGAAACTGTGTTGATTGTAATCTGTGCTTTATGGTTCATTTTAAATTAGGCGGACATTTTGTTGTTTTTACTCTTGGATCCACTGGGGGGCAGTGTGTTAGAAGGAGGAGTCAGATCGGGCTGAAGAAACATCCTAGAGTACTGATTGGTTCGACAAGGACACGCCTCTTCATCATGTACTTTTGTTTGTGGTTTGGGGGAGGACCCTGTCTCTCTCTCCTCGCTGCTGGTCGATCAACATGTGTCCCTGGGGACAGCTGCATAACTTCTGTTTTAGATTGTAAACTCAGGGAATAAAACAATGATTTTGATTTTAATAGAACGAGCATCCGTATTCTTTTCATCCTTATTTTTGAACACTTCTTTAAAACTCTAAAAAAACAATTGAACCTGGAGCAGCACAGAGGCCACTGTGATGAAAATAAAAACACATAAAATTGCATAATGCACCTTTAAGTGCACTGAGTAAATGTGACTGAGTACTACCCACTCAAATAGCTTACCACCAACCACAACAAGAAAAAAAAGAAAAAGAAATATTATCATTATTATTACTAGTATCATTAGGTTCCTCGTGACTCAACAATAGATGTCAGGCAAAGCTGTTAATCTCATAAGTGGCTTCTGCATAATCACATGGCTGTTTCACAAGCTCTGTGACTCAACTTTCATCGTACTTGTGGAGTTATTTTCCTTCATTGTGGAACTTTATTGCTTGTCGCTTTATATTGTTATTACAGCTACAGCTTTTATTTGGACTCGTTTGTATTATTATTAAATAAAATATATGCAGCCTATGTTGTACTTTTCTCTTTGTGAGAGCATAATATAAGGCTAAGTGCATGTCAACAGTTAAACCCAAAGGCAGCAGGGACTTGCTCCCATCATACGTCGGGGACAGCACAGCCCGCTTCACCTGGAGTAAGGAGTGACCCCGGCTCCTTTCAGCTGTATCTCCTGTCGCTGGTTTTCCGTTTGCACCTCTCCCAGATACGTGACGCGCCGTCGCCGAGCTGCCCAGCGAACAGCCCGAACTGATGCCCGCTGTAGCAGTGCGCCGCCGGCCGAGCTCCGGGGAGAAGCCGAGAGCCACTGAGGTACTCCGCCGCCCAGGGTCACTGAGCACCTGTGAGAATAAATCAGTAAATATGACCAAGGGGTAAACGTTTGATGAGTTAACCTCTTTATCCCCGCCTTAACCGAGCGCATTTTCTCCAGTTCGGCTTTACCCAAATCTAAAAGCTTCTCGACTTGAGAGCTTACAGCTTCTAGGCCAGTGCAATGCCTCATTTGAAAGCTAGGACCTTCAAAGCTCATCTAAGCTACTTCCTTGTTATGACTGTCGTTTTTGTTTGTGTTTCATCACGTCTTTTTTGTTGTTGCTTATTTGACATGTTTTGTGACTTGATCACAGTTTCATGACACAATAACAACAACAACAACACAACAAAAACGGCCAAACGCTACAAAAGAAAGCAACGAAAAGTTACAAAAATTGGACGAAACGAAAAAGTGACAAAAATGGGGCAAAAAAAGCAATGAAGACGTGATTAAAAACGCAACAAAACGACTACACGTGATGACAATAACAAGGAAGAAGCTTAGATGAGTTTTGTAGTTCTTAGTTTCAAATGAGACGTTACACTGACTGGCCTATAGGCTGTGAGCTCCGGTCGAGAAGCTTTTAGATTTGGGTAAAGCTGGAGAAAATGTGCTTGGTTAACATGAAAATAACACAAACATCTTAAAAACAATAACTAATTCTGAGGATTACTCGGACTATCTGGTCAGTGGAATTTGTCAAAACTTAGTATTATCAGCAGCATTTTTGAGAGGAAGATGCTCTGGGATGACACACTAAATGTGCTGTTAAAATGCGTATCATTTACACGCATTATAGTGAGAACAGGAATTAAATGACCAAAGTCAGGACTAAACAGCCAAACCAGGGGTCCCACCAGCCAGATACAGATGCAATGGACGGCCAAAAGATAATAATAATAATAATAGTAAAATTAATTCAGGAGCTGTAAAAAGTAGGGTGACCACCTCAAATAGTTATAAAAGTGCATGTACAAGACCTTTTGACTTTAATTGAAGGGATTATTTGTGTCTCTACTTCTTTACTTCTACTTCAGTCAAATGATATTTAAAGTAGCCTCACTTTTCTATGGACCAAAACAGTGAAAGGCCCGGGTGATGTATCCCTCTGTCAAATGTTACCTCTTAGTCTTATCCAACCCAGAAAGGATCACTTCCAAAATTGAGCAGAGCAGATTCATTTTCTAGGTTTCTAAGGTATTGGCGACACCAGGACAAATCTGGCCCTGCAGCATTAACCTCTGGCCCCAAAGAAATGTTTTTGATAATTAATATAGACCAAATACATACTCAAACATTTGGGACACTGTCAACATGTAGCCGTTATTTTTTTTAGCCCTTGGTGTTTTGTTAATGAAGAACATAGCTTCTCCACAATACAAATTTGCCCCATTGCAAATCTCTTAAAAAATAAAATAAAATAAATAATAATAATAATAATAATAATAATAATAATAATAATAATAATAATAATTATTATTATTATATAAATACATAAATAGGTGTGCACTGCAGTACAATACAAAAAAGAAGCGTAACACATGTTGCAAAAACACATTTCAAATCAAAAACAGCATGGTGATCACCTGTTGCGGGGTCAGACCGAGCAGGGCTAACGCAGGTCCGGACGCAGCCACCAGCTCCGGCCGAGACAGGGGCTGCAAGGAGCGGAGGAGGGAGAAGCAAGCCCCGCGAACAGTTCTGGAGACGGGCCGGTCCTCCTCCTCCTCCTCCTCCACGGGGAGCCGCTGCAGGGCCGTGTGGGAGAAGCGCAGCCGCTCCAGGGCTGTGGGTTCAGGAGGCTCCATCTCTTGGTCCACGTCAATATGTCTATGGTCCACGTCTAGGACTCACTGCACGTCCGGTCCAGTTTGGATCACAAGATGATTTATGTCACGCCTCTCTCAATAATCCTGGCAAAGTCTGAGCGTGGACACGGGAAGAACATGTATTTTTATAAAAGCAGTGACATGACAGTAAAACTTCTACCGATAAAGAACACATACGAAATATCAACATAAAAAGTACACTGCCGTCTTATGCTATTTTACCCCCTTGTAGTAGTGTAAAGTGTCCAGCAGAGTGCGAGGTTTAACATGGAAGACTCCACGAAGAAGAACACAATAACAACCAAAGCTAAGCTAGCTACACTGACTCTAAATTATCTAAAATATACGCAAAATAGGACTTGACATCGTCACATTTATTGTTAGAATAACACGTGCTTAAACAATAACCACAATGTACTTTTCTTTTAAAACATTTCTGCAGTTAGCCGGAAGAATACGTTTTAATAGTTAGTAACATAGAAATACTTAAGTTAGCTTATAGCAGCTAGCACACAAAGTTTAAAAACACGTTTGAGACACGGGTTAACCATCTGATTTGACTACGCGATGTTTGCTGAAGCAGAAGGTTGGTTTTAATGCAAAGCAAGTTTATAAAAAAACGTTATGCAATGTTATATTGTGGGAGGAATATTTGATATTCAATTTGATAATCAATTTGCTTATCAAATATTGATTTGATAATCAATATTTGATTTGACTAAAAGTGCTACTTGACTCATAATGCCTGGTTATTTGAGCCCAGTAGTGAGAAGTTAAACAGACTGTTCTTGAATGCAGCTCTTCAATACGATTGACTGTGTGTTCAAGAGTTCAACCTCTCGACATCTTGAGCAATGTAATATGAATGAAATGTTATAGCAAAGGGGGAAGGATTACAGAAAACCCCTTTCCCCCCTTCAATGATTCGAATTAGAATATTGTATGAGAAAAGGGGAACACAATCACCAAGTTGTTTGGATCTGCATCACATTCAAACCATGATGAATATTTTTAACCTCTTAACCCAAAACCTTTTCTCCAGTTCGGCTTTACCCAAATCTAAAAGTTTCTCGACTGGAGCCTATAGGCCAGTGTCACGCCTCATTTGAAAGCTAAGACCTACAAAACGGACTCTAACCTGATGGTTTTCCTTGCGTTGTTGCCGTGTTGTTGTCACTTTTTTTTAGTTTTTCTTCCATCGCATTTTTTCCACATTTTTGTTGCTCTTGTGTGGCTTTTTGTTGTTTTCATCACACATTTCTGCTGCTTTTTGTCACTTTCTTGTTGCTCTTTTGTTGCTTTTTTGTCACTGTCAATGCCTTGAGTTTTTTTTCAGGAAGCTTTTAGATTTGGGTAAATCCAAACTTGGGAAAATGTGGGCGTTAAGAGTTTAAGAGAGATTACAAATAGAGATACAGATGATTTCAAATTAAATTTTCAGAGCAATCGCTTTCGTGTCTTGTGTTATCTGCAGGCCCTCTGCCTCTGGCCTCTCTGCGTCTCCTGGTGCCTCCTCTCCAGCTCCTGTCCGCATCCATGTGGCAGATTTTAAAACAAAAGGACGTGATGAGTTTCTGGAAAGTGTCCGAGTTTGTGTCTTTTGTGATGGAGACGGT
Organism: Neogobius melanostomus; assembly: GCA_007210695.1. NCBI lineage: Eukaryota > Metazoa > Chordata > Actinopteri > Gobiiformes > Gobiidae > Neogobius > Neogobius melanostomus. The sequence goes on from VHKM01000057.1 coordinate 6,179,631, forward strand.
TCCAGAGCTGCTCCTCTTCAAGCATTGGACTCAACTGACCCTGGGGCTGAGAGCGAGAGTAAGTACACTCTACTTGACTGAAGTGTGCTATATTTACACATTTTAATAATGAGTTAAAAAAGTAACAATGCAGTTGAATTTAAAGATATTGTTTATTGCTTTGTCCCAGTTTATCCTTGAGTTGTGCCAAAGAGGAGAAGACCAACAGTTGATTGTATCTCATCTGGAAAATATGAAATGGCTGCAGTCGACTCTACACAAAGAGGTAAGTGTCGATATCCATTAAAAGGCATTTTGTCATCATTGTTTACACACATACCTACGTACCAGAAAAGCTACAATAACACAATAAAAAAGTGATAAAACGTGACGAAAAAGCAACATAGAAGCAACAAAAGAGCGACAAAAATGTGCTGGAAAACACCATAATAATATAAAAGCGACAAAAACACGGCAAAAAAGAGAGACAAAAACAACGAAAAAGTTGCGATCAGTTTTCTAAGTCTTAGCTTTCAAATGAGGCATTACACTGTTGCTCTCCAGTCATGAAGCTTTTAAGATTCAGGTAAATCGAACTGGAGAGAGTGCGCTCGGTTACAGGGGGGCATAAGAGGTTAAACAAACTAGTCGTCACCAAAACACAGCGCCATGGCTAAAATGTCTCTGACAAACCAAAGCAACAACAGAACACTGTTGCACAACCAGCTGACATGAACGTAAACATGAAAAAACATCATGGTGAATAAAGCACTGCCTTGTTTCTGACAAAACGCCGACATGAGGATAGTTTTATAGCGATTGTGTTGTTTATTAGACATGTAATGTCGCTGTATAGTTTTACTCACCTTTGTATATCTTGGGACTGCGCCAGGTTTGATCATAGACTGTACAAATAATAGACAGCTCCTCCTCACTCCTCCCCGTTTACCACAATGACCACGTTCGAGGGGGAATTCATGGCGGATTTACAGACTCCTCCTCCCCTGCTCTGACAAAGCATGTTCCTAATAAGGCCATAAGGGCGGGATCTTCACTGTAGACTCGGCCCTTGCGTGACGTGTAGCTCGCGCAGCTCCAATGCTAACAGTCCGACCCTCGTTAAGTACGAGATTTCTAAAATGTATCCTACGATAACCAGCCCGGTGCCTCTGATTGTGTCTAACCCAGCGTAATCACAGGAGGAATATCTAGCTGTAGACAGTTCCAAAAATTAGGCACCGGGCATTAAAGTTGTTTTTAACGTGTCTAAAGTGCAATGGATTCCAATGGGAGACTAGCGGCTATATGGCGGTACTACAGCAATGGTGGAGCAATGGCGGCCTCCAGTGTCGTGGTCGCAAAGCAGAGCAGCCAGCGGCCATTGGGTTTGACCCGTATTTTTACGTCTTCCAATAAGTCCTTGTTTACGAAGGAAGCATTTGTCCATAATAGGCAGTGCACAAATAAGAGCATTTTGGTACAAAGGATGGTCACCACAGACAAACACGGGGTTATCAGTCTGCGCAAAACGCTTGCTTTTGCCGTTGCTGCCAAACTCAGCCCGTGCAATCAGAATTGTTTATTTGCGGTCAGGTCCCCTCAATAGTAAAGGACCCAGATAATGCTTGGTTTAAGTTTTGTATTTCTTTTCTCCTATTTTTTATAATTTGTACGATCATAAACGATAAAATAGGTGGTATTACGGATCTATCAAAGGACTGAGAAAATATTTGATAAATGTTTTTGTATTCCTTTCACCTTCTTTGTTATTTGTACAATCAAAATGAGTACCAATAGACACTAGATGCCTATCAAGAGTTTACCATCTACAACTTTTGTGAAAATGTATGTCATAAACTGCAGCTTCATGTTTGATAAGTCAGGGGTAGGTTTTTCATAAATTGTCTGAACTTCAATATACTCCTTTTTGGTTATGCAAATTCACTCCTTTTCCTGTTGAAAATATTTTTTTATTCCTTTTTTTGCTGCTCTAATAAACTAAACAATCTACGAGCTGTAATAATAATCAGCGATAAATCTTCAAAAACACATCAACAGTAGGTGACATAATCCTGTTTGAATATTAACGCAGAACCGCTTATAACCCTGCTGATTGCCCTTCGCTGATTGGTTTACTCCGCTTCCTGTTTGCTTGCGTATGTTCTGCTCTAGAAATGTAGTTGATGCCGACTCTGACCAGGATTTTTCCAGGCGAACTTCAAAGTGCTCCTTGACATCCAAAGAAACATTTTCCCCGTGGAGACCTTTTAATAATCCGTAAATCAAAATTAGCTGGTAAATGTGTGTATTCAACAGCTCTGAGCGCGTTTGTTTTCTTGAGTGAGCAGCGTGAGAGCAGCTCTATGCTCTTCCTGGGTACGCATGGCGGGGGGTAAGATTAGCCTGAGCTCACAACAGTTGATTTTACGTAATATGTCTTAAAGAAAAACATTTGCATAGGGAATATTGTAGGGCTAAGTGTAGTTTGTGTTCGTTTTTAGTTGTCTGATGAGGACAGAGCTGGGGATGACATTGGCGAGTTGATTCATGCCCTTCTCGAGGACAATCAAGACAGACAAGTATTTTTCAAGTAAGCCGTTTATTCTGGACTACAACAATATTGTAAATATCATGAACATTGAATGTAATCATGAGTTGAAGTACGAAAAAGTTAAAGGATTGTGTAACGTTTGTGTATTTAAAGGAGGTTTGGTGCGACAAGCTTTGGCATCGGTTTGACAGTGATCTGCAGATGTTGTTTTGGGAGTTTCTTTGTCGACTGAATCAACTCCTGCCTGTACCAGAGCTGGAGCAGGTGAGTACTAACACTGTGCGTCAGGTCAATACTAGTTTAATAGTTTACTCATGAGGAGAATTTGAGCATAATATCAGTCTGTCTAAATTGTATTTCAGATTTGCTTTAAACTCAATCTTTTGGTCTGTATTTCCAACAGACTGTTTTGTGGCTTGGAGAAAGCTCTGTTTTGGAAGATTTTCTCCAGTGCCTTTCTGAGCCGACACACATCAAGAATCTGCTCCATCACCACAAAAACTTGGACATTTAGAGCAACACGGTAGGCAGTGTTTCCTAAATAATACAAAGGCTACCACAGTACAATTCAGTGTTGTACATCATCAATCACCTTTAAAGGAGCTGGCCTCCCCATCGGGTTATGGGATCGCGTTGGTTATACAGGTTAATCCACTTTGATTCTGGCCAAGGTTCACCAAGCATCCATCAGGTTGGTTGATATAGTAGCTAGCTGAATCCCGGAAAGAAATTCCAACTTCTGGCGAGTGCACTCTTCTTTAGGAAGGTTGAATAGTCCTGTTCCTCTCGTAGCCAAACGCGCATCCGTGACATTATCGTTGGGTAAGAAAAAAGAACAGGCGTGTCCAGAGTAGGTTAGAAAGAGCTCAGTCTTCAAAAACAAAATTTCTGCTCGGATCCATGGATCCTCCGGCCGTGGGTGCGTTTGTTTAGCCTCGTGGGACAGCACAGACGCATCGGAGAGTTGCTTTTTTTTTTTTTTTTATTTCTCTCTTACAACAACAACAAAAAAATATAGCCGCAAAGCGGCAATTATCGGCCCTCGCCGACCGCCCTGCCCAAAGCAAGGGGGCGCTTCGCGCCCTTTTGTCTCCCTCAATCTAAATTTACGGTATTGCTACTGCCTTTACGTTTGTTTTTTAACTTTTTTCCCAAGGGTCTTAGTTTTAGGATTTTTGGAATGCACTAACGCGCAAACCGCGCTCAATTTTGACATTATACAGAGAAAAATGAGAATGAATTTGTATCACACTATATCTGCAAACTGAAGCATATTTTTACATTTTACTTAGGGTTGCGGCTGCGCCGCAGAAAATCCACAAAGGTTATCCAAGTACTTTGGATAACCTTTGGTTCCTCACTTCTCGCTGAATTATGGAGTTTAACATTTTTCCATCAGAATAAAATGGGACGTTCTTGTCATCGCTACGGCAACACCGTGAAAAATATGGCTGTGACTTTTCTGATCGGAACGACCAAATAGAATTTTGTGCCAAATTATTTTAATTTTTGTAAAACTAAAATTTGTACTCTCCATATAATTCCTATAGGGGGCGCTATCGCGGCCAATTTGAATTTTGCCAAATGAAAGTGTTTAGGACTGTGACTTTAACAACTGATAACAAAATGAGCGAAATCGGGCTTCATATGTGCGAATGGGAGCCATTTTTTGTTTGCGAAAAATCGCAAAAATACTTCGTACAGTTTGCGGCTTCGCTGCATAAAAACCGTAAAACTTAGAAAAGTAATTTGGATAACTTTTAAAGTTCTACTTCTCAAGATTATTTTCCACCCACAATTAGCTCGTTCCGATAAACGCTCTAGGAGGAGATAGATTTGTACGAAGTGAAAAATAAAGACGGATTCCCGCTTCGCGGGCTTTCATCCAAAATGGCCGACACCCAATATGGCGGACGGCGTTGCCGTAATAATATTTTTTGCTCAACTTGTCATGATGCACGTCTGTACCGATTTTGATGATTCTACGACAAACTTCATTTTTGCCCGAGTCCTAATGTTAAAAAAAAACTGAGGTGGCGCTGTCGCGCCACTATATTGAAATTCAAAATTTGGAAATAGTCAAAAGTTGCGTCTGATCGAGTTTGAATTTTGGGCCAAAATCTGTGACTTTTCGTCGATGTTCACTGGGTGAAAATTGCGACGGTGCGAAATAAATAAATAAATAAATAAATAAATAAATCGGGCCTAAAAATGAAAAAGTTGTTTTATAAATTAAAATCAGGCATTACATTACAGACGTAGAGCACTTCCGTTCCTTTGTGACGACACAACTGAACAGCTCAGTGGTTTACCAGGAGAGGGCGGAGCAGCTGCTCAGAGAGCAGGATTCAGGAGGATTACTTAGAACTGCGTGAATGAAGCCAAAAACCGCTCTGGGGGTGTTTTTGATAAGGAAATAGCATAACAACATGGTTAAAAACTCAAAAAGTCGATTTTGCATGATATAGCTCCTTTTAATAATGAATATACAGGTGCTCGTCATATAATTAGAATATCATGAAAAAGTTATTCAACTTAAAATGTGAAACTAATATATGATATAGACTCATTACATGCAAAGTGAGATATGTCAAGCCTTTATTTGTTATAATTTTGATGATTATGGCTTACAGTCCATTTTCAAAATATTCAGATTTATGAGATTTTTAATCTTAAGATTTTTACAAGCTGAACCATAATAATCAAAATTATAACAAATAAAGGCTACACATATCTCACTTTGCATGTATCCATCCATTTTCTTCCACTTGCGAGTGATTCTATTTTGAGATCGCAAAGGCATAATTTTGGGAGCATATGCGACCAAAATGGTCGCAATTTCGAGCCCTTTCCCAGGATCATTCGGGTGCTCAAACCCCTCCACCAAGGTGGTGGCGGTTCCAGAAGGGGACTTTGCATGTAATGAGTCTATATTAGTTTCACAGTTTAAGTTGAATAACAGAAGTGAATGCAATTTTTCATGATATTCTAATTATATGACGAGCAGCTGTAATGCATTTCTTCTTAAATGAATCATCTTCCCTATTGGTGGATTCTAAAATGTTCTAATGTCTCTCTCTCAGATGGGTGCAGGAGTTGATATACATTTGATGAACCAAATATAATTTTTATAAGAAATACTGTAAAGGAAGATGTTGATACTTTGTGTGGACACAAATTACACCAGTCGATACGAGACATGATTTTTGACAGAATTTGTAGTACTAAAGAGAGATGAATTATTTCAATCTCGCGAGGCCTTGTCGCATAAGATCTTGGCCTATCCCTAGTTGATACTGTAATTTAATACTACAGAACTATGTAGCTCAATTGTCCCATCCACCTCAAAACTCGCAGTTGGTTCCAGAAGCAACATTCCCTGATTTGAAAAGAATAAATAGTTTAAAGCCTGACTAAACTCTGTAAAATAGAAATGGTAAATGGTTACATTTATATAGCGCCTTTCTACCTGCACTCAAAGCGCTTTACATCAAGGAATCACTCATTCATTCACCAGTGTCAGACACTCGAGGCAAGGTGGGTGAAGTGTCTTGCCCAAGGACACGGCAACCGTGTGCACCTGTGGGTTTCGAACCACCGACTTTCTGGTCACAAGACTACTACTACTAACTACTAAAACTGTATTAGATGCATTTTTTGTTTGTCTGTGCAAAATTTGGAACGGTTTCATGGTGGCAGGTACTGTTGAGCGCCATTGAGGATGTTCTATATATTGATCATTGAAGATGATCAATATATAGAAACTAGAGCTCCTGCACTGAAACAAAGAAATGTAAATATGCCTATGTTGTATTTTATAGAAAGGCCCAATTGTTCCGAGATCTAATTTTTTAAAACTTTGTCTTCTCTCTTCAGTTCCTCCGTCTAGCATGGGAGACCACATCTTGTCCTCCCTTTCGGCTGCATCCCGAAACAGACCGTCAAAACTTGAAGCAAAGTGCGACTTGGACACAGAATCCGGTCCACTGCCGGGCTCAAACGAAGATCTACAACCAACATCATTTGTAGAGGACGCTGCAATGGAAATATTCACAGTAACCGAATGCACCGAGATCGAATTGACGGCTACGGCCTCTGAGATACAGGTCGTGGTCATAGACAATGCGACTCCTAACGGACCAATTAGAGAAGAGACCGTGAGTGTTGGCGAAATAGAGGAAAATAGTGGATCGGCCATTTTGAAAGATGAATTCCAAGTAACTGCGCCCGGTGATATAGAATTAGTGTTCATAGACGATGCAACTTCTAATGGCGCGATTGAAGAAGAGACTGTGATTGCGTCAAACGGAAATGTCACCAAAGACGTAGAGGAAAGCGAAGCAATGGAGGAGAATAATGCGTCGGCCATTTTGAAAGTTCCATCTCAAGTAACGGAGCGCAAAAGGACGCCGGGACCTCACGACTGCCCCGATTGCGACAAAAAGTTCAAATTTGCCTCTTTCCTGGTCGCGCACCGAGTTATCCACACGGGCGAGCGTCCTCACAAGTGTTCCGAATGCGGACAGTGCTTCTCGTTTCGGCAGTCGTTAGAAAGGCACAGGCATACGCACAAAACGGGCAAAAGCTTCGAGTGTCCGGTGTGCCACGAGCGCTTCCCATCAAGTGCGGCGCGAAGTGAGCACAAGCAGACGCACGCCGAAGAGGGGGAGTGCGAGGAGTTCCCCAGGAGCACGTGAAAACGCATGAGGATGTTAACAGCAACGAGGAAGGAGCTGAAGTAAACGGCGAACACGGAGCGGTTTTAGCTCAGGATAACACTGAACAAAAGCTGTCGGAACCACTTGACGAGCAAAGCGAAAAGGCAAAGGGCGAATTCAAAACATCTGCCAATCAAGTGATCGATGCGCAGCTTATGAATGAAGTGATCTCCCTGGTCCAAGTCCGCACGAGTCGCAGAAAACGCAAGGCCACGAAGAAGATGAGGAATCTACAGAAGAAACTGGAAAGGCAGAAAGAAGCAGAGAAAGCGAAGGAAGCTGTAACGAAGACCGCGCAGCCAAAGAAAAGGTGGTGTGAGGTTTCATGTTTGTAGCTTTTGATTATTGCTCTGAAAGTAAAGAGTGTTTTTTTTAGCTCCAGGAAGGTAAACATTGGAGCTCAAGCCAATTTTTACAATTCTATGATTGATTAGTTTGGCAAAACAAACATACAATTTAGAAACTCGTTGGTTATGTCTAGATTGATGTTTTTGATTGAATATATTTTTGTTTCTTTAGTTCTGATCATTCATATGGGACAACCATGGCCTCTTCCAAACAAGTTCACAAAGGTAAGTTTATACATAATCTTTTGTAATGGCTAACACTGAAAGGTAGGATACTTCATAAACATGACCTTTCAGTTTCTCCTTACATCAGTAGTCTCAGACATGCGGCCCGGGGCCAAATGCGGCCCGCGAGATCATTTTTTGCGGCCCGCGAGATGATTTCTTATTTATATTACATGCAGCCCGCCTGTAAATTGCATTAAACACGTTAGAACTACATTTCCCATGAGGCACCGCGCGGTAGCACCAATGCCTCTGCGGACGTGAGAATGACCACAGCATCAGACAGGGGAAGAGAGATGCGGCGCTTTTGCAGATGATTTATCAACTTTATTCAACAAAGAAACGGACTAACAGCAGCGGACTGTGAGAGGAGCTTCTGAAACAGGTGGAGACTGTAAGAACGCGAGGGAGAAACTTTAGTTGTTCAGCTAACATTTGCTGGAAAAGTGACAGCACTGCAGCATGACAAAAAGCACCTTTGCAAAGTCATAAAGGTAACGATGGTAAAGTGAACACATCGTAATTAATGTTTAAAAGCGTCACAACAGTAAAGTGAGGAGCCTTTTCTCTCCATCTCTCTCTCAGAGCAACATTATCATGTCAATTAATTTAATCTTTATTTGGGACACGTGTGAACACATGATCCATAGTTACATTAAAAATAGAGAATATGGAAATATATAAAATACTGCAAATAATTACAGCAACATTGATGGTAAAAAATATAAGCCCCATCAATTATCTAACTGTAGGTCACAAAAAGGGCCACTGACTCCACATTATTTACTTGAGGTGAAGCTTATTGCTAGTGCTCATTATCAGCTCCAGTCCCTGGTTGGGCCTTTCTACATTGAATGACATTGAATTACATTTTGCATTTCTTTCTAAATAGGCAAACAGACAGAAACTGGACCTGACTCCTGAAAGATCATTCACTGATGCCCTGAACCAATTTACCTGAAGCAAAATGAGATTAATTACAAAAACATTAATTGTCCAAGTCTGTAATTTCTAATTTAGAAGCTCAGCAAATGTTTTGCCGATTGGAAACCTGTGTAAGCTTAAAAATGTGCAGATAGTTAATGTACAGTCTATTTTAAGGTTTATTATAGCAAACAATAAAAAGTTGCTAAATCATAATTGACTTAATAAAAAAGGCTTTGTCTGTTGCGGCCCCCGACCAACACTGGGTTTGCATTTGTGGCCCCCAGTCCAAATGAGTTCGAGACCCCTGCCTTACATCGACATGTTCAAATCAAATATTGGATAAAATGATTTATTCTGTTACAAACAGATTTACATGTGGAGCAAACGCTTTGACGATGTCCGTGACAATGCTCCAGACGTCTGACAGTCACTGCCCGCTAAACACTTTCAACACGAACTTGGAGAACTTTTGATAAACAAGTCAATCAATCAATGGTTTTGTAAAGCCCAATATCACAACAGGAGTTTCCTCATAGGGCTGCACTGAACATTAAGGCAATAAAACAGAGCAGTAAATAAGACAATGTAAAGTTCAGGTGAATCAAGTATCCAGGCAAACATCATGTCCAAATAAGCATCAGCAGTAGGTGGCGACGAGTCCCCTGTCCTTAGACTCTCCAGCACGGCAAGGAAAAACTCAAAAACCCGGTGGCAGAAACGAGAAATCTTGGGGAGAACCACAGAAGGAGAGATCCACTCCCATGGACGGACAGGCTAAAAGAGAAAGAACAAAGTTATAGTGAAAAATTCTAAGTGAAAAGAGCTATTCATGAGCATCACGACTGACCGGCTCTTTTGAACGGCTCCTTAAGGTGAATGGTTCAAACCTAATTTCAATTATAACAGAGCCGGATCTTTATTTCAGTCAAATTTACTCAGAACTCCCCTGAACGAACAAAAGTATCAGCCCAACAACGGAGCAGGCCACACAAGTGAAACCTTTTTGCAGACAGTTGCAGCCTCTTTTTATTAGTTGTGGTGCAAAATTTTACTCATGGACCTGACTTTATATTGGTTATCTTTTGTTTTTCTCTAGGTGCCATAACAAAACAAGCATCTTACTCGTGTCCCTATTGCGACTACTGCCACTCAGATGAGGACCAAATTCAACAACACATCAACGAATCTCACCCAAACCGTCCGGACTCGGAGGAAAGGCAAACTACTGAAGCGACGGCACGGGACACGGAGGGACACAAAACTGGCTGCAGCTTCAAATGCTCAGTGTGCGGGGAACTATTTCAATCTTTAAAAGAACGCAAGGACCATACTGCTAGCACACACATGCAAAATGGTGTCTACTTTTGCAGCCGGTGTGGCAAGAACTACACTTGGAGGGGCGCCTTTATTAGACACGTTAGGATGTATTGTTCGGAAGGTGGAGCTAATGGTTTGGCGTGTCCCCGTTGCGAGCTGGTGTTTGATTGCGCCAGCACTTTGTACAGCCACATTCAAACGCACCACGAGGAAAGGGTGCACGTGTGCAATTGCGGGAAGAGTTTTGCATACAAGGCGGCGCTGACTGCGCATCAGCGCACTCACCAGAAGGAACGACCGCACGTG